>PVJO010029557.1:0-16667 GCA_004026905.1 Hystrix cristata | reverse complement strand
TTCTGAAAATTGGATGTCACAAATCACGTATTCTACTCTTCTCACCCAAGTCAGTGGAGAACACCTTCTACTTGGATAATCTTATTTTTCAGGCCAATCGAACCTTTCACACTCACTCTCTGGACTCTGTAGCTTACTTCTTCTGGGTAGCTTTGTTGACTCCTAGGGTAGGTGAGATCTTGTAAAATGTTTTTATATGTTAAAAAGCTGCTCACTCACACCTTTAATTACCGTTGTAATTAAATAACCATTTGGTTAACTTTTATTAACCCTGCTAAGTGGAAAGTTCAGAGAAAAAACAACTACATTTTTAAAAATTGCTTGTAAATTTTGTTATAACACAGTAACATATGAATGAACTTATTTTCTTGGAAAGATACACTAAAACATTTGCTCATAGTGTATTCCTTACGAATAGTGCTCAGTGGTTGTTATTTTGAGAACTGACTCGTACCAATGAGATGTTTGACAATGTGCTACCGAGGCGTGACTAATACAAAATATGAGAGTTGAGGTTGGGGGGAACAAAGCTGTTATCGGTAATCAGTTATGTGACGAGAATATATAAAGAGAAAATGGAGAAATTGCTTGCATAGAAATGACTTATGATGAGTTTCCTGGGAAACTGAATATATTAATCTCTAGAAGGTAGAACTATACATGGCCAGGAGCAAGATGAATGGTAGTTCCTAGAAATGACACTGCCTGGACCATAAGACCTTGAGGCCTGATTCTCTGGATTCAAGAGATACAGAGATGATAACTATGATCGAAATGGCAAGAAAGGCAGGAGGAGAACTAGAATCTAGTAGCAAACAAACCCAGGACAACCATAAAAGGAAGTTGGTCTAAGCAGGATTCTTCACAGAAAAGTGGAGCGCCAGAATCAGGGTTGCTAATTTGCTGGAATATAGAGAAAACTCCCTTAATCTTAAAATCTCAAAATACTGTCAAAATTTGGGGAGATTGGGACTTTTTTTTCCTGCAGCAGCTTTCACATGGAATTAGAGTACTTTCTTTACCTACAATGGTAACATTTTTATACTTCAACATTTATATCTGAAATGTGATGTAATACTTAACTTCAGGAGAAATTGTGGTATCGCACATTTATTTTCCCTAATGATACAATTACCAGCTGGGCATGAAGGTTTCATCATATAACTCTGTAGTTGTTATTGAATCTATTCCTCACTAAACTTTAAAAGGAAGTTTGCTTTTCTGACTAGGACATTTATAGGGGCAAGAAAACAACTATCACGTCTAAAACAAGCAGATAATTTGAAACATTAGGTATGGTTCTAGCTTAGCCAAAAATTATTCCTTAATATTAATGCTATTTTGTCTGTCTGCTGGATTTCTAAGATGGCCGTGGCTCACAGATGAGAATATTATCCATGGGGATAACTTGAGTCATACTTTTTTAAAAAGCCACAGAAATTAGAAACAAAATGAGATTGAGTTCACAGGGAAGCACCTGACATTACTGTTTCAATTTCTGTCAGGGGAGGCCAAACTGAATTTTCTGTACTTTCTGCCTTTATTTCAGTTGTCTAGATCACAAGAAAATTCTGGAAGACATGCTGATTTTGAAAGCAGTCTGGTGGTGATAATAGTGGTGATAGTGGAAAGAAGAAGGAGGAGCAGCAACGGGAAGAGACAAGATAACAGCATATGACGTATATGAAATCTGATTAAAATGGAACTGAAGAGCCAAAGGCTCTACCCTTAGCTTGCTGCATGATGAAACATGGATTCCTTAGCACACGAGTCCCACATCTACACAGTAAGTTTAACTTGGGGTGATCCACCCAGTCACTTATGTCTCTCATAGTTAATGTATTTAGAGAGCGCACAGGACATTTCAAGTTCCGCAAAGGAATGGTACTTTTGATAACCCTAAGTCAGACTCTCTTTGTGTCTCCATTTTTTTTATGTGTGAAAAGACTTTAGAAAATACGAGTGAATTCCTCACAGGTCTGCTTGAGAGTATGAGACAATACATAGATTTCTTTAAAGATCACCAAGCTCTACAAAATATCATTTTGTTTTTTTAAATTTGGCACATTTATAACAAGCCATATTTTTAGCAATTATTTCCTGACATGCAACATCTGTAAAAACTTAGAAAGTAACTATAAAGAGAAAATCAAAGGGTATCCGGTTTTTGATGAGATACTGCTGAAACAAATACTGGCTGCTACAGAAACTCATTTTTAGGTACCTTGAGCCTAAGCCTTTGGAAATCATCAACAGGGAGCCCACACCTTCTGCAACCGGATGCCTCCCATATGGGCTCACTGATCATCTGTTTACACACATTTCCAGCAATGAATCAACCTAAAAACCAACTAATAGCAAGCAGGGTGTCAAACACATTTGCATCTAAAACCGGGTGGGTTCAAGGGTAGCTGATAGCAGCTCACAAGAATTCTTTCCTTAATTTTACATGCACCGACTCTCTACTTGTTCTTCTTAATAAGCAGGACACAGCAAAAACTTAAATCATTATTTTTCTTTGCATATTTCTGGTAAGTGTGAAATATTTAATTCCTATAATTGGTGACATATGGTCAATTTTTATTGAGTGAGTTAACTTTTCTTCTCCGGAATTTTTAGTTACAAGGAAGTGCAAATTCAAATTATAGACTACTAGGAAATTACTGTGTAAGATGATTAAAGTTTTGAAGATATTGGTGGGCATCTTGTATATAAACCCCTTTCATAGATGAAAAATGTAAATCTTTCATATTTCGTGTCAAAGATGACAACAAAATAAAATTAGAATCTAAGCAAATAACTATTTGCCACTTCATGTTGTGGTTACAGAATTTATTACATAAATTTTATTTTGAAGAGAATATCTATTGAAATGAAATCTATCACAAATGGTATCAGACTACAGATCATAGTTATTGTTCAGTTCACTACTCAAAATTTATTTCTAAGATGTGGAAATCAATAGAAATAAGAAATGAATGGCTAACTTTTTAACTTAGAAAACGTCATAGGATTGTAAACTAATCAATGCCATTTATAATATTCAATTGTCAAAGAAAAGCTCTAATAGAAATTAGAAAATATTTTGAAGTGCATGATAATAATAACACAATGCAGTAAAATTTGAGAGCTAAGGGTATTTAAAAAGAAATAATTGATATTTTAATGAATATATAAGAAGGCGTGAAATAAAATTTTTAGTATTCTCTAGGAAGCAAGTAGAAATTGTATAACAACTTTAAAAAATTTTAAAGGCCACAAAAATGGGAAACTAAAATCAATGAAATAAATAAATAAAATCAATGAAATAGTCAAACAAAAGAGATATTCAATACATTCAAAACTAAGATTTTGTGGAAATCAATAAAATTATTTCAATGGATAGAAAAAATATGTAGAGAAGGGAAAGCATGAGCCAATGATTACATTATGCATTTTGAAAATTTATTTTTGTTCCTATATTCCACATTTGATCTTAGTCAAAAGGCAGAGAAACGGTGTTCCTATATTCAAAGGAGAGTAATTTTCCTTCATTTCTAAAGCAAGTAAGGAAAATAATTTTTTTTAGCTTTTTCCTTCCTATTTTCTGCACATTTCCTCCAATCTTCAGAGTAAAACTTATGAGTAACAATCAATAAATCATTAAGTATAAATACTTAGGCTAAAAAGGCAAAGTTAATGAATCTGTTAGCAAAAAGCACACAATCTGGGGCTGGGGATTTTGCTCAGTGATTAACACGTTTGCTCACAAGCACAGGCCCTGAGTTCTCTCAGTGGCACTGAAAAACAAAAACAAGAACCAAAAAGTGTACAGTCTCAGCTCAGGCTCTTTCTGCCAAAGAACTTGTTGATTAATTCTCTTCCTCTTCATTCTAGTTTTATATTTATATAATCATGAATCATTTAAGATGAAAATACTTTCTGAAAAATGTGGTTGGCACTGGATGATTTTGACTTTTGATTTTTTGATTGTATATTTGCATCCCTGAGAGACGGATCCAATTGTATCAAATCTGAAGTGTATCGTCCCTTGGTTATTGAATATCTTTTTGGAACCACATTAATGTCTTCTAAATGTTGCTCATCTACTTATTATTAATATGTTCGTTCCTTATTTAATAATAATTTATGAAGACTCAAACATGCTGGAAGTGTGTTTTCTTTTTTTCTACATTGTTGAAGAATATTTCAAAGTGATATCAAATTCTAAGTTGACTTTTTGCCTCTTAAAGCCAACCCTCCATTTCTTTTTTTTTTTGCATTATTTCTGTTGAAAATCATTTGCAATTCTTATTGCTATTCTCTTATATGTAAGATCAATTTTCGTCTGGCTATTTTTCTGATAGACTTATTTTCATTTTTCATCAATTCGTTATTATTTGCTGATCCTGGATTTATTTGTGTTTATTCTCATTTAAGGATCCCAGGATTCTTGAATATGTAGATTTGAGTTTTTCGTTTGTTGTTTTATTTTTGAAAAAGTTATATGATAAGAAATTGTCTTTACAATTTGTTCTTGTCCTATTTTTTCCTAGCGCTTTTGTTAGATAATTTTTAGATTACCTGATACTTTCCCAAATGTCTCCAGTGTTTTCCTGTCTTTTGTTTTCACTCTCTATACATTTCACAGTGAATTATTTTTTAAAAAAATACACCAAGTTTACTGTCCTTTATTTCTGTTTGATAAAATAATTTCTTTATTCTAGCCAATACATTTTTTTTAATTTTAAACCAAGAGCATGTATTGGTACATTCTACATACATTGGTCACATTCATTACATTTATTCTGTACCTATACATAGTGCATCTTGGTTCTCCCCCTCTCCCCCGCCCTTCCCCTCTCCTCCCTCCCTCCCTATTTATATCATGTTAGGGTTAGGGTTAGCCGTTACATTTTATTTTAAGCTTTTATTTTTTGGATAATCATATTCTTTGGCTTACTTTTTTATTATTTCAATATCACTTAAAATTCCCCACATATTTATCAATTGCATGTATATGTAGTTCTTTAAGTTATCCTCATACTCATCATAATTATTTTAAAATCTTTGCCCACTATTTCAAATATTTGTATTAAATGTAAATTTTCCACATTTGATTCTTTTCCTTTTGATTGGTGTAACATTTATGTGTTTTATCAAAAATTTTAAATGTTTTATTGTATTAGCAACACAGTGTATTAAAACCTATGGGTTGTGGAATGTAAATATGTATATTTATATACATACGTTTTTACACTTTTATAAATGCATACAGATTTACATATGTAAATATTTTGATTTATCATTTTTCCTGAAAATGTAAGCCCTTGTTTCCATATTAGAAAGATAAAGGACTTAGTAAATTTCCTCACCACTTGAGTTAACCAACCCTTGTCTCCAACTTTGTTTGACCTCACTCGCAGTTTGCTTAAACACCAGAGCAGTTTTGTTGTACTCTTTGATGTGAATTCTTTTTTATATATTTTTAAAAAGTTTTTGTTGTTGCTGTTTTAAGACAGGGTCTTGCTTTGTAGTTCAGGTTGCCTTTGAAGTAACAGTTAGCTCAGGCTGGCCTCAAATTCAGAGCAATCCTTCTGGATCAGCATCCCAAGTGCAGGGATTGCAAGGCATGTGCCACCACATGCAACTCAGTATTGTACTCTATATTTCAACTGGAAGGAAGAGCGCTTTAGCTTTCCTTACAAATCATTTAGGTTATGTGCATTCTAGTTATTATATTTTCCAGTTTTAACATTTTACAAACATCTTTATATAGTTTTCTGTTTAAATTTGAACTTCTGTTTAATCTCTATGGAATAATAACCACAATTACTTTTGTAAGCCTTTCTTATACACACATCTCCTGTGGTTTTGTTTATAGTCTGCATTATTTTTGATTTGGTCATACAGTCATGTTTTGTAGAATTGGTAATTTTAATTAATTGTAGTAGATGATTTGAGATTCAATGGCTCCATTTGCAGAGAATTTTTTTTGACATAGTAAGCTAGGATAAGATTATTAACATGTACATATAATTAAGACTGATACATTTCAAAGATTGCTATGAGATATATTATGCATTTACTTAGCTCTGAAATTCTAGTAGAAACATAACCAATAAGCTGTTTTGCAAAATTGTATTTATTTATATGCCACATTAGAATTCAAATCTTATTTCATCTTGCCCAATCAAACTGCGATTGCTGTCAATACAATATTATGCATTGATCGCCTTCATTTTCTTTGTTTGACAAACAGTTCTGCAAATAAGTCTAGAGAGCTTTATATAAAACTGAGTATGTACAGAGTGGGGAATAAGACTGTACTCCGCAGAAATATGAATTCAGCATACCTCTTCAGGACCTTTGATTTCTCTGTGAAAGTTGTCAGAATCAAAACAGAGTTACGTTTTTCAAAACATAAGAAAAATCAATGAGCAAACAAACAAACAAACAAAGAAACCAGGAACCTATGAGAGAGGAAGTTAGGTACATATACCCAAGAACAAGTAATATCACAAAATACTTCCAGGTAATGTGCTTCTAGAAATCTATCAATTTCTTCTGTATTCCTAAATTTAATAGAAAATGGATTTTCTAAGCAGCCTTTTATAATCTTCTGAATTCCAGTGCTGTCTATTATACAATCTTCTTTTTCATCTCCAATCTTATTGATTTATGTCTTACATTCTTTGCACTAGATTGGTTAAAGCCTCATCAATCTTGTTTAATTTTCACAAAAACCAACTCTTTGTTTCATTCATCCTATTTATTGCTGTTCTGTACTTCGTGATTTCAAATCTGATCTTTATTATTTCCAGACAGAAAGGCCTTGACTATGCCTATGACTTCAAGAGACTAAAGTGAAGATATCTTTAGTTAGATTCTGTCTCCCTGTGATGTATCATTATTTGTTGCATGTTGCTATTTACATTCCCTTTCAACCAATTCAGAGTAGTAGGTTTGGGAGAGTCTTCTTAGTGTTGAACCTTCTTCTGGGGCTTGATCCCCAGCACCACTTTTCAGAAAATGAACCACAGTAATGTTGACAATACAAAGACAAACCAGGTTTACATACAGTAAAAACCATTTAAAAGCAACAATTATGATGCCATTAACAATAGAAATCATCAATATTACAAAGTCAAAGACTAATCAGTTACTGACATACCATGAGAACAAATCATACTCACAACTATACCATCCTTAACAACACGACAGAGATCTGTAATAAATGTAGATGAAAACACAAACCAAATATTGACATGCAATAAAAGCAACAATTATACCACCATTAACAATAGTAATAATTCAGCAATAATGGTATCCAGTTAACCAAATAGTTAAAAATCAATGGAGAAAAGAAAAATGAGAAAAAAGAATAAAGCTAAAGAGCAAAAGATAGAAAAAAAGAAAACAAAGAAACAAAAACAAACAAAGAAACAAAAACAAACAAAAAAACAAACAACCCAGAGAAAAAGGAAATGAGTCCAAAATATTTCTCTGCATGTTTGGATGAGTGCTTTCTTCCTCCAGATCTGTGGTTTTGGAATCTATCAGACACCGGCAGGGAATAGTGAGTCATGGGTATGATGTATTTTGTTTTCAGGGCCATTCATTGCTGTGTGAAGACTGAGTCCCACCCCATCTTTCCCAGTGGGATAAATCAGTCAGTGCTGTGGTACCTGCCTTAGAGCAGCATTCGTTCACTGCAGAAACTCGCAGCACTGTGCCCTTCTGTGCCCCAAGTCACTGCCGTGTTTGACTAGCAACATGGCCTGTGGGCTTTTGAAGGGGCTTCCTTACCTCAGAGGCTCTTCTGTCTAGGTACCCCAGGATGTGGCAACTGTCCATGCCAAGTATATTCCTAGTAATTATGGCAAATGTGAAAAGAAAACAGACCACTGAACTCTGTGCTGGAATTAACCAGTGTTGAAGGACAAGCAGACTGCTCGACTTAGTATCAGTACCTTCAGCCCTAACCCTCTCAGAAAACCTCGTGACCAGCCTGGAACCTCTGTGTCCTCCGCAACTGACCACTCCACTACTTAAACCTCTCAGGTTATCTGCGGAGAGTCCGCCCCTTGTTCTTAGCTGTCTCTAGTGGATGCCCGAGATGGGCTTTTGAAAGTTGATTGGGTCTTGGGGGACACTAAACTCATCACTCCACTAATGAAGCCGTGGCTGAATGTGCCGTTAGACGGTGGGGACTGGTTAAAGGTGGGTCACTGGGGATGTGACCTGGAAAAGTATATTTTCCTCCCTGGCTCCTTCATTCTTGCTCTGCCTCGTGTCTGCCATGACACGAGCAGCTTTTCTCTACAGCAGTCGCTTCCACCATGCTGTATCTGTGTTTGAACCCTCAAACGATGGACTGAAACGTCTGAAACTGTGAGCCAAAATAAAGCTTTACTCCTCTGAATATTTTTTCCCAGTCATTAGAAAGCAACTAAGACACCGTGTGGTACCAAAGCATCTTCTTTTCCTGTTTTATTTCATTTAGATTTGTGGTCACAAGTTTCATCCATTTTCCTAAAAATGACACAAATGTATCTTACTTTGCAGCATAGTAGGACTCCATTGTGCATATAGATCACATTTTCTTACCCATTCATATGTTGATGGACATCTAGGTTACTTTCATTATGTATCTGTTATCATTTATGCTGAAGTAAACATAGATATGTAGCTATCACTGTAACATGATGACTTGAGCTCTTTTGGGAAGACAGGCAGAAGAGTTGCAGCTGAGTTAAATAGAATTTCTGTTTTTGGTATTTTGAAAAATCTCCATATTGATTGCCATAATTATTGTAAAAATTACATTCTCACCAATTGTGTAGAAGTGTTCCGTTGCCCCCACAACCTCACATGTATTTGTTGTTTTTTGAGTTCTTGATGATAGACATTCTTACTGGAGTCAGGTAGAATCTAAGTGTTTTGTTTGTTTGTTTGTTTTTTAATTTGCATTTCTCTAATGGCAAAAATGCTGAAACATTTTTCCATATTTGTACGGACAATTTGTATTTCTTCTTCTGAGAAGTGCCCATGTATTTCAATTGTCCATTTTCTAGATTGGGTCTTTAATGTTTGAGTGCTTAATTTTTCAGAAATTCTTTATATGTTCTAGATATTAATCTTCTGTCAAAGACTATCTGGTAAAAATTTTTCACGCTGTTGGCCATTTCCTTTGCTGTTCAGAAACATTCTCATTTGATATATTTCCATTTATTGATACTTGGTGTTGTCTTGCACAACTGAGATTCTGTTCACGAAGTCCTTACATATGCCTTTGTCTTCATGAGTTTTACCAACATTTTCTTCCAGTAGATTTAGTGTTTGCATTTTTATATTTAGGTCTTTGATCAACCTCAAATGCCTTCAGCCATCTTAATTCCATGTTTCATCCCTTTTCCTTTCCCTCCTTCTCCCTTCTACCCACTCCTTCAAGAATATTTATAACAACTTTAATAATAATAGCCATTGATTCTAGAGTTGCCCAATAATTAGTGATGTTGAGCTTGTGCTTCTTCTTCTTCTTCTTTGTTGTTGTTGTTGAAAGGTATTAGTATGTGAGGGGATGGGTTTGCTAATTAATTTCAATAAACTTTTAAATGTGTACATACATCAAGACATTAATTTATCCCACACATATATACTGTTATATATTCTGATCACCAAACATTTCTGAGCAGCCCTAGTCAGAAACACTGACTTCTGTGAAATTAAACGCCCCTTGGGAAACAGTCATCTCGCGGCGCCCAAGGCTTTCAATGCTCACATCCTCTTTCTGCCATGACCCAGATATAAACCTTAAGCCCCTTTTTTTCTGAAAGTTCCTCCTTTGCTCCTGAGAAGTCTCCTGTCTGGCTGGGTTTGCTCAGTAAGTAAAGCCTGCTTGTTGCTGTTCTGAGGTCGCATCTCATTCTTTCCCTGACTCAAATTATTAACATCTGGTGGAGAAACCAGGTACTTTCGGGCTACAGACCGGCCCCTGGCTGGGGCTCCCCACTGCCTCCCCCAAGCCGTCTCTATTTCATTCACTGCTCTTTCTCATCTCTCCTCTCTCTCTCTCTCTCTCTCTCTCTCGACCCCATCGAGACCTCCAGAAACAGCCACCTGCCATTTTGTCCATCCATTCATTTTCACCTCAGCCACACGGGTGATTCGGCTGAGTCTCCTGGCTTTCCACGTCGCCCGAAAGTCAGGCACTCCGCGGGCCCTCCAGGAGGTCCCGGTCCAGGCGTTTGGATCGGCCCTGGTCCAAATACCTTGGCACATTCTCCTCAGCCTCCCTTGCGGGGAGGCCCATAGGCTTTCAATCAGTTGTCTGACCACCCCTTCTGTGAGGAGACGAGCTGAGCATCTGCCTCCCAGAGTTTCGGCACCACATGTTAATAATTTGAGTCAGGGAAAGAACGAGGTATGACCTCACTCAGAACAGCAACAAGCAGGCTTCACTTAGGGAGCAAACCCAGGCAGAGGGGAGACTTCTCAGCAACAAAGGCATGGACATCAGGATGAACATATTAGGAAGGAATCAATCTAATTCCTGACACTGAGGTTTTAACTACTAAAAGATTATTAGGTGAAATAATGTACTTTAATTACCTATAATCTGCAGGAGAATAATATCTGAGGGCCCCAAAAGTTTATTCCAATCCCCACCTTCATAGGATTTCAAAACAGTTTTCCACATGCATATTGATTACTTAATAAAAATCCCTTTTGTACTTCACAATCAGTATCTTAATCAATAAAGCACTATCAAAAACAAAACATAGTAAATATTGAATTTGGATTTATTGAAGTATGATTTTTCATTAAATTTTAAAAGAAAATCAAATAACATAAATTCCCTCTTGATACAGACTTTAGACTTTGTTATGAATTAGTACACTAACTATGGAGTATTTCAGATGAAGGTTATCAGGTAAATTTTTGGGTAGAGACAAGGTGAGAAATTCAGAGGACAAAGAGGTGATTCTTGTACCTAACAAAGACAATAAAGGCTAAGAATAGGGGCACTCATGATGTTAGTCAACAACACTGCATATTTAGTAAGGTGATCCTTAGAACCCAGAGTCAGAACCACGGGTCAGTCTACAACAGGAAGAGAGGCATGTTCTAGAAGACACATAGAGTTCTAGTACTCATTTGACAGTATAGGGATGCCATAGGTTATCCATCTTTTGGGGGGTCGGTAGGTACTGGATCCACTGCCTGGGAAGTAAGGGCGAAGAAATCCGTTGCCTATGGAGCTGCGCCTATAAGTATAAGACAAACTCCCTTTGTCTTATACTTATGGGGAAGTCATTTTGTTTTTATAGCTCTGCATCAAAGAAAATCACATACAGGTATGTTAAAAACGCCATTACTATACTCAGTTAACACCTACTTCATCATTGCCAGGAAAGCCCCTCCTGTTTCCTCCATCCCCAGCTTGCATACCTGCTCTCGTTGAGGAATTCTTTCTTCCTGGGGTAGAATTGCAAAGCAGTCCTCTTTCTTTTGGTTAGGGGCTGTCAGTAATCTAGTCTCGTTTAGGAATGACATAAAGGTTGCCCCTTCAGCAAATCATTGGTTCACATGCTCCAACAGAATGTTCCATCTTTACACACTCTTTTCTGTGCTTACTAAGTTTGTGTTCAGAAGTCATGTCAAAGTAAGTCAAAGGAATTGAGAAATGAGGGACATGTGCCTAGTCCAGAATATATACATAGAAAAATTTAGTATTTAGAAAACTTAAAACAAAAACAAGACGCCTATTATGGGCACATATTAAAAGAGATAGTAGCAAGCATGATTGAGATGAGGTAGGAAGAAACTGCCAATAGCATCAGGAGCCACAGCAATATCGGGATTGTCTTCCACACACAATCCGAAATGGATGCTACCCTTTTAATTCAATAACATCGAAATTACTTAAAAATGAACTTGATTGGGCTGGGGATTTAGCTCAGTGATTAGAGTGCTTGCCTTGCAAGCACAAGGCCCTGAGTTCGATCCCCGGCACCACAACAAAAAAAAAAAAAAAAAAAAAAAAAAAAAAAAAAAAAAAACTTGATTTATGGCTTTTTCATGGTACACTTTTATTTGTACATGTTCTCTCTCTCTCTCGCTCTCTCTCTCTCTCACACACACACACACACACACACACACACATGCATGCACACAGGTCTAAATACCATTTTGAAATTTGATGCCCTGCAAGTATATCTACAGTCATGTGAGTTTGTATTTTTATCTTCCTTCTCCTGTTACATAATTCTGTCTCATCTTTCTTACCACAGGTGTACCCAGATTTTATGGACCTTGAAAAGTATAATCTTGGGAGCCCCCATTATGAAAAATAGTGTAATATATATACATACACACACATATATATATCACAATAAATAGGAATGTTAATTTACACTATAAGTAGTAATAAGCAAACAAAAACTTCTAAAATTGAAAACAATCATAATATTAGAAAATCAAGAAAATAATACATCACCTTCATCATCATCTATAATCTTTCCTCACATTTTATGGCTGCAGAGTCTTTACTCATCTCTTCATATGACAATATATTTGTCAGCATGATTTTCTGTAGTATGAATAGATATGCAATTAATTTTTTCTCTAAGCATTATATATCAGAAATACACAAATAATTGTTGATGGCTCAGAATAGTTTCTTTGAACATCTACATTTCATATTAGGAACTATATGTCCCTAATCTCCTCTAGCATCCTCAGTGCTTCAAGCCCATGATTCTGCTCACCTCATCCAAATGTCCCTCCTCTACGTCCCTGTCCATTCTACAAGCCATGAGGGTTATTTGTGTAAGAATCACCAGCAAATGGCTGTAGTCCTTGGATTTTAGAGACTCTGCAATTTTCTTATAACAAAATAAAGCCCTTCTTATTAGAACAAGAAAATTAGAACCAGGATTCATGTCTAGTGGTCAGAGATAAACACCATTTCGAAGAATTTCTAACAGCTCTGTGAGAGATTCTTTCCCCTTCTACATGCATTCCATACTTTGTGTGGCCCCCACCAGTACATATGCACAGATTTCTGTAAGCAAATTGATCTTCAATATTCTATAAGATCACAACAATTCAGGCGAGACGTGTCAGCCACACTTGCTAACAGGAACTATGCCAATGAAATGACCTCAACTCCTGACCTCTTTGGGGTTCCAGACCAATGAACATAATGAATTCAAGTGGTTTATGTAAATTTCTCCCTTTTGCCTTTAAAACTTCTTGCCTCAGCTTGTTTGAATGTTCACGTGCCTTACTTCTCTGCTCTCCCAATCAATATTATTATTCTTTGGAAAATACATTTCTGGTTGTTATTTTGGTTGATGGTCTCCTGGCAGGTGGCAGTTGAATGTGTTAGTTTCTCAATTTCTAGGTCAAAGCTCCCTGCAATTCAGCTTGACACAGGAAGCAAGAGATGTTTAATGGTAGTACAGACAGTCCCAGAATGATGCCGAGAAACTCTCAGACTATAGCACTGTAGCCAGTGCAGTGGACTCCTCCCAGCATCCCTGGAAAAATGCTGACAGATCTTTGGAGTCAGGCAAGACAAGGGCCATCAAGCTTAAATCCCATTACATTGAATCTGCCTCTGTCCCTACCTAAGAGTCCCAGCCCAAGGTGCCTGAACATGTGCTAATGGTGCTCGCTCTGCACAAGCAGATACCACATGGAGTTCCCACGTCTCCCTCATATCTTCATGGCGATCTCTCTCTAAGGCTCCAGCTTCGCTTTTAGTGATTATCTTACTTTATGTTTGTTACTGGTCCTTGCTGCTCTTTCACTGCAAATCAGAATACAATAAAAATTAAGAAAATATCCGATACATTTAGGTTTTTTTTGATACAATTATATGTTTCCTAACTGTTCAAAACAAATACACTGATGTACGACATCAAATGACAAATACCGTCTGTGATATCAGGGGCCGAGATAAATGTCAGGGCTTACGTCACTGGACTGCAGTTCTAGTCCACAAAAGTATATTAAAATTACATGACAGATGCCGAAATTATCATTTTTTTTTTTTTTTAGTGAAAGTGTGTTTAGATTTTTTTTGAAAAAAGTATCACTGTACAGGATTTCAGTAAGTCAAAAGAATGACAAAGGAGATGCACACACATCGAATACTACTTTTTAAAAGGGTTTTTTGTGGTCTTGTAAATTTCCAAATGTCTTCATGTAGCTTCCTTTCAATACTGAAAAATATCGAAAGATAAAAAAGAGTTAACATAAACTTTCTTTCAATACTGAAAAATATTGAAAGATAAAAAAGAGTTAACATAAAATATGAATTTCTAACCCCTTAAAAAATTCCAAACATCTGCTGACACAGGGTGCCCTCCCTCACTGCTGGATGGGTTGTGCGCCCGTCACACAGTGTGCTCCTTGGAATTCCCGGCTGCTCTAGTCTCTCCTCTTCCTCCCAGGCTCTAATGCCCCATGCCAATTGCTCTGGCCATCCAGTCTGCACTATTATTTTCTTGTGTCCATTAGTGTTTCTATTGCTGGTGAGAGAATGGAGATGAATTAAGAATCTTTGGGTTCTTAAAAAATCTGTAAAAGCCAACTACCTCTTTTTGCACTTGAAGGATTTTCTGTACTCAATATAAAAGCATAATACTTCTGTGTTGATGAATTCAAATATAAAACATCAAACATCAACCGTGAAACAAATCACAGGTCAACCTCACCGCCTCACTAATATTTATGTGCTGCCTAGACAGAGCAGTTGTTTGACATTAGACCCTCTAATGGGGTCTAATGCTCTGTAATTCAGCAGAATTTAAGTTGGAAGTACATGCCTCACAAAGGCTTGAATCGGTGATGTTCTCACTACTAAATATTGGAAGAGAATTAACAATGGGTCATTTTAGGGTATACGAATCAACCAAAAAATAAACAATTTTTTTTGTAAAAGGCGCATCGTTGACCTCCCAGGCCCCTCTCTGTGTGCTCCTCATATATGCCCATGTTGGAGAAAGGGGCTGACATCTCCCTGGAGCCGCAGGAGAGCTGTGCAGCCCTGTGAGCCCACACTCCACACCTGAGCCCTGTGACCACCTTTGCACAGGACTTGCCTCTCCAGATATACAAACTCTAAAATGAAAAATACAGAAAAGGTAATCTATTTTCTTGCATAATATTGTAAATCTGCCTTAATGGGCAGTTCTTGATAATAATGTGCTACACCCTCTCTTAATGCTGCTGTGCAGCTGTAATAGCTACTATAGAGGCTCATGTTGGGAAAGAGGGATGATGGATTTAGTGGCATTAATATCCATCCTGCAAGATGCAGCCTCTTAGAGTTTGAACAGAAGCCGTGTGTCACTACTCAATAGCGCTGTATGAATGGGCTTATGATGATTAGTCATGACTCCTTTCACCGTAAATTGCAGAAAGAAGAATAGCAATCTTGACGGATGATCGGGAAGTGGAATAAAATGGGCTTTTGAGTTAGAAGTCAAATGAACAGATGTTGAATATATGAGTTTCACAGAAACAATCTTGGCGTGTAGCAGACACTCTATAGACACAAGGCGACAAAAGGCAAGCTAGATCTACAGATGTCTTCAATTAAATAAAGTACCTGAGGGGATTTTATTAAGTATTAAGTACTGTTTATTTGTTCATTATTTGATTAGGCAGCTCGGTGAAGATTGTATCTAATAAACAAAGCTGTAAGCTTTTGTGCTCAGAGGCCAGGATCCTTGACAAGGGTCAAATAAGATCAGTGGGCTGCATTCATCTGTCTGAGATCAGGACGTCACCTATGGGAGAGAGTCAGTTAAAGGGAAACGGAACATCTAGAAGACTTGTGTATGAAAACGCCTTTCCTCCCCCGGCACTTCGAGGAGGCTTGCCTTTCACTGGCCCTGGGTGTCAACATCTCCTTCCTCTTCCTTTTTTCCACTGTCCAGTCTGCGAACTGAAGGGATTGCAATGACTAAGCCCATCTTCAGTCCATCCCGAGAATAACAAGCATTTCAGGAGACTGGGAGTAAAGAGTAGACCCATCTTTAAAGCTGAAAGGCTAAAATAACACATAGAAACAAAACATCAAGGAGTTATCACAAACTTCATAGATTACGAGGTCAGCAAGACACCTGGAAGACAGAGCTAAAAATGACAAGGCCACCGACATCAAACCCAGCGAGACAGGGCAATGGTTTACTCTGAAACTGCCTTCATCCAATTCACTTCGCTTAACATTATGGGCTCGGGCACTAATAAATATAAAAACCAGAACAAAAAAAATATTAGGAACTTTCCCAGATTATAGGGGACAAATTCGAGGTAGTAAAAAGCAAATGCATGTGTGTAGTGTTGTCTCAGAAATACTTGTAGGAAACTTTGCTTTCACATCATAAAACTCCCAGCAGCCCTGAGACCTAACATGATATGTAGTAAGACACACGTCACGTGAAGATTCATGACGGGAGAGATCACAGGCACAAACTGAGACGGCACCTTCACTCATGATGACATCAAGAAAACCCAGCTGCTGCCTCATAGAAGGCATAGAAAGCTTTGCATCTTTTTCCTTTAAGCCCGCCTGGGATTTCCATCCCCCACATGCTGCCTCCCTTACACTGGAATGTAAGAGTGGGAGTCTTGTTCGTGTGTCACTGGCCTCCATTTCCTTCTGCTGA
>PVJO010029556.1:0-16665 GCA_004026905.1 Hystrix cristata | reverse complement strand
CTATTGAATATTATCTTTCTTTTACATAGTATCTATTATACTTTTTTGTCCTTATTTACACTTATGATTTCTCATATTAGAGAAACAATTCAATATGTACTTATGTGTGTCTGATTTATTTCAGTTGAGTATGTTCTCAAGGTGCATTCATTTACCTATAAATATCTCAGGTGTACCCTTTTCTTTGGCACAGCAATACTCAGTTGTATAGAAAACCACATCTTCTTTAGCCATTCATTAGTTGTTGGGCATTTAGGTTGTTTCTAAGACTTACCTATTACAAACTGTTGCTATAAACATGGTTGTACATATATCACTGTGGTATGATGTTTTAAATTCTTCTGGGAACATACCAAGCAGAGGAATAGCCAGGTCAAATGGAACCTCTAGTTGTAGTTTTCTGAGGAATCTCCACAATGATTTCCACAGTGGTTGGATCAGTCTACATTCCCACCAACAGTGGAGGAGGGTTCCTTTTTCCCCACGGCCCCACTAGCATTTGTTATTGGTTGATTTCTTGATGATAGCTGTTCTTTCTGGAGTGAGGTGAAATCTTAGTGTTGTTTTAATTTGCATCTCTCAAATGACCAGTGATGTTGAACACTTTAAAAATTCTTAAGATATTGCCAAACAGAATGAAACAAATCATTGAAAGATCATACATCATGACCAAGTGGGCTTCATCCCAGGGATACAGGTATGGTTCAACATACACAAATCTATTAATGTAATAAATCACATAAACAAGAATAAGGACAAAAATCACATAATCATCTCAATAGATGCAGACAAAGCTTTTGACAAAATTCAACATCCATTCATGATAAATACCCTGAAAAGAATATGTATAGAAAACCATATCTCAATCTGATAACAACCATTTATACAACCCAATGGCCAGCATTATATCAAATGTGGAAAAACTGAAAGCTTTCCCTCTAAAATCAGGAACAAGACAAGGATGTCCACTATCATCACTCCTGCTCAATATAGTACTCAAAACACTAGCCAGAGCAATCAGGCAAGAGAAAGAAATAAGAGATATGTGGTCTTAATTACTTTTTCATTGCTGGGACAAAATATCTGACATCCCCAAATTAAAGAAAGAAAAATTTATTTTGGCCCACAGTCGATAAAGGTTTTGGTCCATAGTCAGCTGGCTCCAACTCAGGGCAGGCTGGCAGAGGACACTGCAGGGGAGAAAGTGCTCGTGGCAAGGCAGGCATAAAGCAGTGTGGGGATCTAGGTAGGATGAGGGATATGTACCCCCCAGGCCACACCCACATGACCCACCTCTTCCCACCAGGCTTCACCTCTCAACATTACACCCAGCCATAAGCCCATCAGTGGACTAACCCCAAATCACTCACCATGATCCAATATCACAGACCTGTGTACAGTCACTTCTCAAAAGTGACATCTATGAGTGCATGAGGCTTTAGGGAGACATACAGGTACAAGCCGTAATATAAGTACAGGAAAGGAAGAAGTCAGATTATCAAATTATTTGCAGATGATATGATCCTCTACATAGAAGACCCAAAAAATTCACCAAAAGACTCCTAGAATTAATATCAAAATTCAGTGATGTAGCAGGATACAAAATCACCATACAAAAATCAGTAGTGTTCCTGTACACTAATAATGAACTCACTGAGAAAGAAATTAGGAAAATAATACCATGCATAATAGCATCAAGAAAAAATTAAATACTTAGGAATTAACCAAACTGAAGAAGTGAAAGACATCTACAGTGAAAAGTATAACATTTGAAAAAGAAGATGAAAGAGAATATCAGAAAATGGGAAGGAAGATAGCCCCTGTTCCTGGATAGGCAAAACCAATACAGTCAAATGGCCATGGTTCCAAAGCTGATGTGCAGATTTAGTGCTATTTCAATGAAAATATCAATAGTATTTTTCACAGATCTAGAATAAACAATCTTAAAATTCATATAGAATCAGATGAGACCCAGAATAGCAACAGCAGTCTTGGGCAACAAGAGCAAAGCAGGAACCATTACAATCTCGCACTTTAAATTATACAACAAAGCTACAGTGATAAAAAAAAATGATATTGGCACAAAAACAGACATGCGAATCAAGGGAATAGAATTGAGGATGCAGAAACAACTCCAGGCACATTCAGCTATCTGATCTTTGACAAAGGGGCCAAAAACATGCACTAGAGGAATGATAGCCTTGTTAGTGAATGGCACAGGAAAATCTGTTTGTCCACATGCAGAAGATTGAATTTGACCCATGCCTTTCTCCAAGTACTAAACTAAAATCAAAATGGATCAAATCTCTAAATGTGAAAACAGAAGCACTTAATCTGCTGGAAGATAAAATAGTCAGACTCTTGAAGTCACAAGCACAGGAATAGAGTCTGGACTGAGCCTCAACTGCACAAAAAATAATATCAAGAATCAACAAATGAAATCACATCAAGTTAAAAATCTTCTCCCCAGCAAAGGAAATAACTAACAATGTGAAGAGACAACCTATAGAATGGGAAAAATTTTGCCACCTATTCCTTGGTTAGAGGGCTAGTACCTAGGATATATAAAGAACTCAAACCATGAAAAATACAAGAGCTAATCAAAAAATGAGCAACTGAAATGAATAGAAGCTTTTCAGATGTAAAAACGACCATTAATACACGAAAAATGTTCATCATCTCTGGCCATTAGAGAAACACAGATTAAAGTGGCACTAAGATCACCTTGCTCCAGACATCAAATAATAAAATTTTGGTGAGACTGTGAAGGGAAAAGAAACTGTTTTACATTGTTGGTGAAAATGTAAGCTAGTACAGCTACTATAGAAATCAGTATGGGGATTCCTTAAAAAACTAAAACTAGAAATTTCATTTGACCCAGCTACTCTCCTTCTTGTCATTTCCTGAAAGAATTTAAGATATCATATTATGGCGACACATACATATGCATGTTTACAGCACCACAAGTCATAGCAGCTAAAGTTTAGAAGTGGCCAATATGACCACGAACAATGAATGGATAAGGAAAATGTGTCATTTATACACAGTGAAGTACAATTCTTCCATACAGAAGTATAAATTTGAGTCATTTGTTGGAAAATGGGTGCACCTTGAGACCACAGTACTAAGTGAAATAAATCAGACACACAAGCTTAAATATAGCATAGCTTTGCTTATGTGAGAAACTCAAAGCCTACATAATTAAAGAGCAAAATAAAAGATAGATAATAGAAAATGACGAGATAGATCTTTTGCAAAAGGGAATATAGCTGTGAGGTATAAGGGAAGGAGAAGAAGGGAAGGGGTTGAAAAAGATAATTAAATGTGTTATGTACATGTACCAAACTCCCCTGATGAATGTAATCATTATGCACTGCAAACATGTACCAATAAAAATAAAATATTCACTAGAAATAAAGAAAGTATTAGAACAAGTAATGGTTAGAACTAAAGATACAAGTGTAGAAATCAGAAGGAAAAAACAGAATCAATAAAACTTTGAAAATGGATGTGAAGCTGAGGACGAAAATTAATTCCTGAGGCATGAGAGTAGATAAAAAGTAGGGTGAAGTAAAGTCATCAAAAATATGAAGGGCCATACAGAAAGACATGGGACGATTTCCCTGAACACAATATCCCAGAAACAAGGAACAGAGTCACTTTCAAGGAATGTACTGCAGGATAGAAAATCATTAAAAAAAATCAATTGCTTTTCTATATATCAATAACAAACTAGCTGAGAAAGAAATCAGGAAAACAATTCTATTCACAATAGCTTCAAAAAATATACGTAGGAATCAACCTAAGTAAAGAAATGAAAGACCTACAATAAAAATGACAGCACACTGAAGATAGTAAATGAAGACACTAGAAGATGGAAAGACCTCCTATATTCACGGACCAGTGAAGTACCATTTTAAAAATGGATGTATTACAGAAAGCAATATATAGATTTAGTGCAATACCCATCAAAATTCCATAGAACATTCTTCACAGAACAAAAATTTAAAGCTGAAAATTCATATGGAAATACAAAAATGCCAGAACAGCCAATGTAATTCGAAGCAAAAAGAACAAGGCTGGAGTCCTCACAATCCCTGGTTTCAAGTTATGCTACAAAGCTCTAGTAACAAAAACGACATGGTACTAATACAAGCATAGGCACATAGAACAGTGAAATAGAACAGAAGACACTGAAACAAATCCACACAACTACGACCATCTGGTTCTTGGCAAAAGAGTCAAAAGCATGTTGGAGAAAAGACAGCTTTCATAAATGCTGCTTTATTAGAAACTGTATATCCATATACAGAAGATTGTATATCCATACACAGAAACTGCATATCCATACACAGAAGACTGAAAACAGATGCCTGTCTCTCTCTCTCTCTCTAAACATCGAGTCAAAATGGATCAAAGACCTGGGTATAAAACCCGAACATTTGACACTGCTAGAAGAAAACATAGAGGAAGCACATGAACTCACTGGCACAGGCAAAGACTTCCTGAAAAAGGACCCCGAATAGCATAGGGAATAATAGCAAGAATCAACAAATGCAACCACCTCAAATTAAAAAGTTTCTGTACAGCAAGGGAAACAACCAACATAGTGATGAGACAGCCTACGGAAAGAGAGAACATCTTTACAGCTACTCTGCTGGCAGAGGATTAATATTTAGACTATGTAAAGAACTCAGAAAACAACAAAATTCAAATAGTCCAATCAATAAATGGACTAATAAACAGATATTTCTCAAAAGAAGTACGAATGGCCAAAAATATATGAAGAATATCAACATTTTTAGCAATTAGGAAAATGCAAATCAGAACTACACTGAGATTCCATTCCACTGAGGTCAGAATGTCTATTATCAGGAATACAGGAAACAGAGAGACTTTGTGGAGATGTGAAGGAGACTTGGGGATGGGGGAGATGGGAAGAAGGGAAGGAAAAAGGATTAAGGTGTGATAGGTATGTGTAATTATCCCAAGGTGAATATATTGAAAACATGTGCTAATACAAACTACAAAAAATATAGGTTGAGGATTTAGCTCAGTGGTAGAGCACTAGCCTAGCAAGCACAAGGCCCTGAGTTCAATACCCAGCATCAAAACAAAACAAAACAAAACAAAACAAAAAACAGTAAGTGCTGGAAAGGATGTGAAAAAGAAAATTTATGCATTGTTTTGGGGAAGATAAATTAGTACAGGTACCATGGAAAACAGTAAAGAGATTCTTTGAAAACTAAAAATAGAACTACTGTATGACCCAGCTATACAACTTCACCATATACACATGAAACTATTAAAGGTCAGTGTATGATAGAGATAGCTGTGTACCTATATTTTTTCTGGCACAATTCACAACAGTCAACATATAGAATCATCCTGGTTACCAATCAACAGATAAATGGATTAAAAAACCGTGGTATATATATACACAATGGAGTATTACTTAGCTGTAGAGAAAAATGAAATTATACCAGTTACAGGAAAATAGATACAACTGGAGATCATTGTGCTAAGCAAAATAAACCAGACTCAGAAAGAGAAGTATCGCCATTTGTTTTCCCTAATATGTGGAATCTAAAAGAAAAAAAAAAGATGACATAAAAGTAGAAGGCAGACTTATTAGACAAAAGGAAGAAAATAAGGGAGTGGTGGAGGGGTGAAAGGGTGAGTACTGGGAGGATAGATATGATTCAAATACAGTGCATACATGTATGAAATAATGTTTATTGATAACTAGCTGTCAAAATAATATTTAATAAATGTAAATAAAACATATTTTTTTTTAAAGGTGTGAGCTGTATGTTGTCCCAGAGGTATCAAAGAGTACAAGGATTTAGAAAACTACATTTGGGCCCAAAGGAGTCATTGTGGAAAGTTGTACATTTTTATATAATGAATGGAAGGAACAAAATCCAAATTATAAGTAAGTAGTGAGGTTAAAAGGCAGGAGAAGCAAGCCAGGTCCACAAGTAAGGGGACAAGGAGAGAAGCAGGGCAACAGGCATGACACTGAAATTCCGATTGCTGTGTTTACTCTTTTAAAAAGCATATGCTTGAAAAAGAAAGGAAGAACCAGTAGGTAAGCAAAAACAGAGGTTGCTTTAATAAGAAGTCCTAAGTATAGGAAAAAAGAGTCAGAGGAGAAAAGAAAGAATGCGGTCCAATGTACAAATGAGTGGAAAGCTACTGAATTTTTTTTTTTTTTTCAAATGAGAAGTGTCTTGGACCATCTTCCCAAGAGTCCTTAACAGGAATTCAGTATTACTGATCTCAGTTCAATACTGAGAATAAAATCTAAGTTTAAAATGTTTAGGTCCTTAGGATACGTACACAAAATTTTCTGTTGAGCAAATACAGGGCTGCAAATAATACTAGCAGCTGGCATTGGCAATTCATCCATTAAAACACATGAAATTTCATTCAAATTACTGAAATTCCGGTGCATCAGAGGATAGCAGGGAAGATTCAGTCTTCCGGCAGGGAGCCTGCTCAGAAGCGGGCTTGTGCCTTTTCTCTGAGGCTGGTTCTGACAGAAGATTCCACAACTTTTCTCAAAGACTTATCCCAGCACTTAACACACCATGCAGTCATAACATTCTTCTTTATGTTTATTGTAAATTCTCCTTGGAGTGATTTAATTCTATTCCTTTAGTGAATGCAAGAAATAAATAGCATCTATTGTCAGACTTGAAGGAAGACAGATGAGTTAAAATAAAAAGTAGGTTTTCAATATGATGGTGTAGTTAAGTCTTTAAAACTCCGGCCGGAAGCCGGAGAGAAGCAGGCTGGGAGAGAATGTCTCTGAGTCCGCAGCAGGGAGGAAACAGGGCTTCTCTTGCGCAAGGGGACTGGGGAATAAGGGGTCTTCTAGGCGACTGAGAGATGGAGGCTTCAGCATCAGTCTAGGACCGATTCCAGCCCCTTCCATTTGGCTCACGCTGTCCTCTCTCCACTTCTGAGGAAGTTGGAAGGACTTTTCTGATATCTCTGTTCTGGTAGTCTGGCAGGAGAGAGTGTGTCTGACTTCACTTTGGCAGCAAGCACAGCCACAGTACCTCTGGCTTTTTCAAAACTGCCAGTGCAGAGTCCATGACCAACTCTACTGAGCTGTCACACGACCACGGGTAAAATGAGGCCACCACCGCGTGCTCGAAGGGAGAGCTTGCTTCCTTAGACCTTCATGCGAAGTCACCTTTCAGGCTTTTTCCCTCCGGGCAAAAGCAATTTAGTTTCTTCACCCTTCCTCAAAGACGTGCGAAGTCATTTTTGTCATTTCCAGATACTAAAAATTAAACTATATAATAAGGTTCTCTAATAATAACCTGACTGAAGTCAGTGTAACTTTGTGGTACCTTCATACTCTGGATAATATCTCGAGGCTCTAACCACTACTTTTAAAATTAAGCAACTGTTGTAATAATCTATGTTGACTTTGTGATCTGAGTGATGGATATAAAATACTCTTGCTTTATATGTCAACACGAGTAAGAGAAAAAATATAATAATATGCATTTAGACCAGATCTAAAATATAGATGAAATAGAAAAAGTCAGAAAGAAAGGTTGCTTAATTCAGAAATTTCAAAAGGAAAGGCCTTTGTTTTGTTATTTCATGAGTATTTTTACGTGCATTTAAAGGAGATAATTTCTTTTTATGAATCTAATTTTGTTATTCAATAGTATAATTGCAATGAAAGTTATGAAAAAGTTTTTAGATAAGTAGACTGGGAAGACCTAGACATTTAGAAGAAATATCTGAATTTGGCACAGTCTAGGAATATACTGAGGAATCAGAAGTTAATATTAAACGATTGACAAATAATTCTTTAAAAGGATAAAAGATAATGTTACAGTGAATTCATTACAATGCTAAAAGACGTTTTACTTTTTTGCAGTAAACTTAGATCACCATCAACAAAACTTGGCTGCCTCATGTCTTCAGGACACTAGGCTATGTAATAGGGGTCCAAGAAATTGGATGCCATAGCTGACATCTTCAGAGCCATGTAAACAGGTATCAATCCAGGCTACAAATCCTAAGTGTATTCATTTATGCCAGATCATGAGGCATTAGAAGAAAGGGGGAGGAAAGAGACTAGACAGGCCCGGGACAAGGAGAGTTGATCCTTGATGGGGAACTAACTAGCCTGTGTGCTTTGTCCAAAGACACAGGACAAAATTGGCATGATTCATATCTGCACAAATACTTAAGAAGATCTAATTTTGAGACTCAAATCATCACTCATGTTACCAGGGGCTTGGTACTCAGGGGATGTTGCTCAAAGTATGCACAATTTTAGATAGAAGGAATAAGTTCAAGAGCTCCATTATGCAGTGTAGTGACTACAGTTAAAATAATAATGTATTTCTGAAATTTGCTGAGAGTAGATTTTAAGTGTTCCTGACACAGAAAAATAAGTATACGAAGTAATGCATATGCTAATTAGTTCAATTTGGCCATTCTATAATATTTACATATTTTAAAACATCACGTCATACTTGATAAATATATATAATTTTTGTTAATTAAGAAAAATAAATTAGGGGAAATAAAAAATTAGAGAAAGCTAAAATTGAGGAATATTCTGGAAAAACTTGACTAATGTGCTTCAAAAAAGTCATGGTCAAGGCTGAGGCACTGTCAAAGATGGGAGAAAACTAATGAGACATGATGACTAAATCCAATGTGATACCCTTGATTGAATCCTAGATCAGAAAAGAGATATTTTGAGTAATCTGTAAAATGTGGAATCTGTAGTTTGGTTAGTATTTCTGTGCTAATGTCGATTTCTTCATTTTGACTAGTGTACCGTGGCTATATAAGAGGTTAATATTGGGGGAAGTTTATAGGAACTTTTGTGATAGTTTTGTAACTTTTCTAAATTCTAAAATTATCTTAAAGTAAAAAATTTATTTATAAAATAGGACTCTTGTACCTTTTATGTGCTAATTACTGGAGATATAAAGAAATGATTCCCTGCCTAAGAGGAACTTACAGTAACAGAAATAGAAAGGCAAGGAGTGTGCGTAGGATGGCAGAGTCCTCTGTGGACAGGAGTCTGGTGGGAGTGAGTCTCCCAGCAATCAGGGGATACCGAAGCAGGCTGAGGAGAGCTCTGGAAGGTTCTGAGGTCACAGAGAAGTGGTCTGGGACTTGAAGCTGGTCCCACAGTCCAGAAGAAACTGTAGAGCTGAAGATAAATTTGATGCAGAGATTCAGTACTGTGGTCTATGCCAACACTATTGGAAACAGAAAAAGGCTGTGAGTCAGTGACCTCGCTGGTGTAGACTCCTCCCCTCCAGGCTCGTAGCTTTGGCGAGACTGGTTTTAGATCTGGAACTTTCCTGTGTACTATTTGCCTTGAAGAAGAGTATCTAGGGAACCAGAAGTAGAGCTGAATTGCTTTGTAACACTCAGAAACATATTCGAATGTGCTGGGGAAGAGAAGGGCTCTTGTTTTGCTACTGGGTGAGTAGTGGTCAAAGTACTGGCAAAGTTTAGAGGAAGGAGCCAGCACATTGTGGAAATCGTAAGCAAAAAAGTAAACCAAAACAACAAAAAGACTTTAGGGAGAGATGAAATTTGACATGGGTCTGGAAGAAATGAGGTGGAAGTTAGATAAGGAGAGAAGAGTGGGAAAGCATTCAAGGTAAGAGAATCAGTATGAGCAAAAACACAAGAGCTCAAATACGTATTGCGTATAGGGAATGGCAAATATATTTGTATGGCTGGACAAGAAGAATTATATAAGCAAACAATAATCAAGAAGATTGAAAAAGTGGGTTGGAGCCAGAGTATAACAAATCCTGAAATACCAGACAAAGTATTTTGGACTTCATCCTATAAAGAATAGAGAAATTGGTGTTTTTTTTTTTTATTTTGGAAGGAAAGTGAAGCAATATTTTGAGAAGTGTCAGTGTACAGAATGGATAATGTAGAGATGAGAGCAAGAAAGATTCTTGCACTGAGCTAATGGAGACTGAAATACAAAAACAGCAGGGGAAAAACTCAGGGAAAACATTAGAAAAAACATAGAGATAAGAATAACAGTTCATGAAATCGTAAACAAACTGACAATGGGAAGAATCAATAAGACAAGGTTGGGTTTTTAAAAATTAATACATTGGACAAAAACTCCAGCAAGTATGAGAAAGCATATATAAATAATATGAGTGATTTTAAAAGGATACTATCACTGCTGATAATACAAACATAAAGAAGACAGTAAGAGGTAAGCAATTTTATGCTAACATATTCCAAAATTAGATGACATGGAAAAATTCTTATAAAAACTTATTTTAAGAAATTAATATAAACTAGGGAAGCAGCTCCGTGGTAGAGTGCTTGCCTACCATATATGAGGCCCTGGGTTTAATCTCCATTTCTGCAAAGAAAAAAACCCAAAAAACCCCAAACAGAATCACATGCCACTCATGGTCACTTTACAGGCAAGTTTTACCCAACATTGAAGCAAAAAGTAATTCCAATTTTAAACAAACTCTTTCAGAATACAGTTCAAGAGGGACCGTCTCTGACTTGTAACTCTAGAGTAAGTTTTACAAGATAGTACAAAAAAGAAAATTATAAATTATAAGTCAATCTTACTCATTAATGTATAGACAAAAACCCTGCACAAACATTAAAATTTGAAATCTGTGTATGAAAATATTAACGTAGCCTTGCCATGTTGGGTTTACTCCTTGTATGAAAGCTTGTTTTAATCTAAGAAATAATCAGTAAAATTTTTCATATCAGCTTAAAGAAGAGAAGTTCTATGATGATTTTATCTGATAAAACCATTAAAAAAAAAAGCAAAAACAACAACCACCGATGAGGCTAGGGATGTAACTCTGCGGCAGAGTACTTGCCTAACAAAGGTAATGGTTTGGGTTCAAACTTCAGCACTGCATTAAAGCCAAACCAAACCACAAAGTACCCCCCAAAACACTGATAAAAATTGAACGCAAATACTTTAATATAAACATTCTACGAACGAGCTAGGAAATCAAAGAAAATTGCCAAACTTTATAAAGACTACCTATAAAAGTTTAAAGCAAACATTATCTACAGTGATGAAATACTGAAAACAATTCCTTTAATATTTGTAGAACTACTAGTTTATCTTCCATAAATACTTTCATGAACATTGTACTAGAAATCCTAGCCAGGATCTTCTAATAAAACAAGAAATAATAGAATAAAAGTGGGAAAGAATTATTTTTTGTAGGTATTTGTATAATGTACAAATAAATTTTTAAAGTTGAGAAAAGACGTACAGTTTAAAAATGAGAAGAAAATAGAAGCAAAAGAGAATCATCATAATCTTAATACCCAGAGGAAATGTGTTGGTTTATTTTAATTTAATCTTTTTTTCTATGATTTTGAAGAAGTATCTCTTTTTAAAACGCATTTTACATTGTAGTATATGTTTAGTGTTTTAGTCCTGCCTTTAATCATTTAAAATTAAGAAGTCATTTTATTGACTTTATATTATTCTCTTGTATAAATGACAATAATTATTCCTTTAGTTTTCAAATGTTTAGGTGTTTCCAAGCATTTTTGTTGCAAAAACCCAGTAATAAAGGTCTTTGTCTTCATTTTACGATGTTTTGTGATTTTTTTTTAAATAAAGTCTGTCTTTAAGACCATCCATGTTTAAAATCCTGAATTGATCTCTATGCTGTGTCAAATTAACCTGTAACCATCAGATTTATAAGCTTTCCTTGAACCCCCAAGTCACTATTGATTTGAATTTATGTTAGCTATCAAAGGAGTTAAAAACGTGCTGCTTGGGACTGAGGGTGTGGTTCAGTAGTAGAACACTTGCCTACCACCTCTAATGCCCTGAGTTCTGGCCCAGGGTTCAATTCTCTTGGCATAGGATAAAATAAAAGGGAGAAAAAAAAAAAGAAAAAGAAATTTAGGACTGGGGATTTTGCTCAGTGGTTAGAGTGCTTGCCTTGCAAGCGCAAGGCCCTGAGTTCAAGCCCCAGAACCAAAAAAAAAAAAAAAAGATATTTAGCCAGGCATGGTAACCTATGCTTGTAAAATACCAGCTACTGTGGAGGCCAAGGCAGGAGAATTGCAAGGTTGAGACCCCATCTCAATAAGACGCCCCAAATACGTTGCTGTGCCATGCCAACTATTTTGAATTACAGCAGGTGCAAGGGTATGAAAAAGCAGGAAATAAAATTCCCATGTGAAAGAGGTCCTCCCTATACCAAAAAGAAAAGCACATTCTTTCATCAAGGATGGAAGGTGGAAGATAAGGAAAATCTGTGCAAGTAAAGCTTGTTAGACTAACTTGTGCTTTAGTCAAAACTCTTTTGCCTCACCACATTTTACACCTACCTGCTCTTTATGCATTTCAGCATACAAGCAATTGATTCTAACTGCTCTTTGAGGTTTTTTTTTTTAAAGTGGTTTCATTTCCTTATGTGTCACATAAAACTAGTATATTTTACATGTGTTTTTCTACTCAGTCTATCTTATGTCTATTTAATTTTCAGATCTGGCCAGGGCCCTAAGAGGATGGAGGTGGACTTTTATCTGCCCTACACTATTTTGACCACAGGAGTTTTTTCAGTAGCTTTTATGTTTTAGATTTAAGGCAAAATTAAAAAGAAGATGCAGAAATTCCCCACTTAACTTCCTGCCTCCACATCTGTAGCTTTTCCCATTATCAATATCTCCCACAGGAGGATACATTTGTTACAACTGATAGACCTAAAAGTTGGGAATTTGCAATCTACTTTACTTGGTATTTCCTCGATTACTAGCGAGGTTGAATATTTTTCATGTTTCTGATCTACTTGATTGTTGCATATACTTTCTTTTTATTGCCGTTCAAGTATCTTTATGATTTTTAAAAACTGGCTAAATTCTGAATATAGTATGAATGTTAACATTTTTCTATATTTGTTGTAAACTTTTCCAGTTTAGATGTTTGCTTTCCACTCACAAATAATATTTTCTTTTTGATAAAAAGATGTATGGTATGAAAAATCATCATTGCATTTTAACCTGCATTTCTGTTTTGACACTTAATCTTAGCCAAAAGGCTGAGAAGTGATTGCATTTCTGTTTTTAGTAAAATTAATATTTTATTTCAGAGAAACTGAGAAATATTAGAATATCATACAAACTATAAATGCAATGAGAAAGAAAAAGTGAAGGCTGGCTGAGCTAGCACAGTCCTTTTTAATACACCAGTCTCATAATGATATGAGGGATGATAAAAGCGTCCAGATTTCTGTGTTTAACCTTTTAAGTAGGTACAGTGGTCATTATCAATGGGAAGTGCCCAAATAAATGTCCATATGTTTGGTCAATGGTCAGTCATTTTTCTGAGGGTGGTAAGGAACGGAGAAGAAAATTCTATTTATTTTCTCTAGAGGCCCAAATTCTCATTAAAATTTTTTTTATTCCTTAACTAGTGGGCTTAAAAATAGCCTACTTGTTTATCAATGGTATGCATTAATTTTCTTTGGAAAGCGAGATTTAAAAATGTAAGAATTCCTATTCATAACTTCATAGGTTGCTTCCTCAGATGTTACCACTGGTCTGTCCTATTAAGAGTTACCTCTGAAACTTCTAAAATGATCACAATCAATATAATAACCACGAAATTTGAGGCTTCCTTAAACACTAGACAGGAATTCATCTCCAACTTTACTTTCCATGTTGACTTACAGCTAGCTGCATTGTTCAACTGAGCTGATAGAATAAAGAATATCTCCAGAAAAAAGTATAGTGCAAATAACATAAAATGAACAACATAAATAACCTAAAAATTAAAGTTGAAAAATTTGAATTCCGTTCCCATTATCAGATTTCCTTGGGGAAAATTAAACTCTCTGTTCAAGCAAGTGCTCTCTTCTAGTTATTTTGCCACTGAAATATTAGCAGTTTCTTTACTACCGCTTTCTCAAAGCTCTCATCTATGTATGCAGATTGAAAAAGGGCATTATATTTCAGGAAAATAGGAATGAAGAGGCCTACACCTACACACGTGCTGGCAAAACCTTTCAAACATTAGGATAAAGAAAAAAATCTACCAAGTTCAAGTGCAGAAAAAAATAGGTTATCCCAGCCCCCCCCACCAAAAAATAGGTTAATTATAAAATAGCAAAAATCAGGCTGACTTCAGATTTCCTTTTTGCAATATTAAATACCAGAAGACAATGAGAAAGATCTACTAAGTCATAATGAGAAATGAGAAAAAGTAAAAATTTCCAGATTTTATACCCAATTTAGCTATCTTTTACATATGGAAATAAAAGATATTTTTCTTATACATAATGGCATATTCTTTGTGATGAAATTATTGATAGATGAAGTAGAATTGAAGTTGAGAGTGGAATAGTTTAAAGAGCAAAGCTAAAAATGATTATTCTGGCAGTTATATAACTAATCTTGAAAGAGGCATTATGTGGTATCAAATACAACAAAATAGAAATAATCTAGATCTTAAGTGTCAGACTTTGTTAACCAAAGATGAGAATTACTAATATAAAAAGAACGGGAGTATGGAAACCAGTCCAAACAAAGCTAGATGTAAGTTTTTAAACTTATAGTGGAAAAGAAGTTATGTGGCATAAATGTAGTAATAAGATAGCAATCCAGACATCAAATCTTATTGTTATGGACAATTAAGAAATAGGGGATGGGGGCATATGGGGCTAAAATGCACTACAGTAATAGCAGATCAAGAGAGGGCAGTCATATTTGACCACTACTATTACTTGCTTAGAATTGCTGATGCATAGTGATAATGAAAAGTAGAACAACTGTAAGTTGCTTTTATTCTTGTTTTTGAATTCTCTATATCATTTAAATTTCCTGAGTCCATTCAGACTGTTCCTATTGACCATCCTCTCCTCCTATGCCATAGGTCTCAAATAGAGACTTTAAATATAGTGTTCAGTATTGGTTGAAGAAAGAAAATTAAATTAAACAATGAGATTAAAGGTGAGCACTCCTGTAATTTAGAAGAACTTTCAGATATGGGAATATTTAAAGTAAAGGGGAGGAGGGCAAACTTCTAGTAAATGACTGGAATGAAACAGTTATGTGAAACATACCACAGATAGTAATTATAACTGGGTAAGATAATTTAAAAATTCAATACATTGAAGATATTGGAAAGCATAAATAAATTCCTCAAAATAAGCTTGAGGAAAACTTCCTCTTGAAAAACTGTAACAGGATAGGGTAAAAATTGCAAGGTTGGGGCTTAGTCTGAGAAAGCTTAGGCTGATGGTTCTCCCCATCTGCAAGGATACTGATGTAGAAAACCACAAATGTAAACCATAGTCTTATCAATTCAAGGGGCTAGATCAGACCTGGCTGAAAAAGCAGCTGGAAATTTAAAGAGAAGACTCTTAATAGGACAATAATGAAGAGTAAGGTCCAAAATCTGAGAATGAACTGTCTAAATTTTTAAACTACTCATGTGTAGAAAACTCACATGTGTAGAAAACTCCAACATACACAGCAAAAAACAGAGATGTGAAAAATATGAGTTGTGATAAAAATATACAATGGTCACATTTTTTCAAAAGTTATTATAGTAAAAGACACATTGGCATTAACCCCCTCAAAACAGTCCCCCCTTGCTTCCAACACACTCATCCCACTGCCCTTGCTACTTTCTGAGGCAGTTCTAGAAGCCTCCTTTTTTGAGTGGTGAAAAACATGGCAAACACTGCTGTTTTGTGCCATCTGACAGACAGGCAGGCTGGTAAAAAACATTACAGTGTGACAAATGTTTAGAATTAGTTCAAGACATTGAGGCAGCCATGAAAGAAGTAGCAAAGACAGTTATGAAAGAGAGCTTGCAGAAGTGCTTCAGAAAGTGACAAGAATGATGGGATAAATGTGTTCGAAATGAGGGGATTTGGGGGATTAAATACAACATGACTTTCACTGTAATTTTCAAAAAATTTAAAAGTCCACCATGTGTTTTGATCATCCATTGCAGAGCTGTGAATTTTCTGCTTTTTTTTTTTTTTAATGGAATGTGTTTCTCAGTTGTGTGCAGCTTGGGCAGGAATAGCTGACCATTAAGGGCCTGAAGTATTACAGGACAGAGCCTGAGGATTACAAAATACCTTGAAATTAGGGGATCAATCTGGAGAAATGAGGAAAGTCCAGGATGAGCTCTCAAATATTAATAAAATGTCTGCCCAAATTTTTGGATGACGCAAAATTACACAAGCACAAGATATACACCAGTAGCCAGGCTAGTAAAATGACAGTAATCACAAACCCGAGACTGGCACAGTTTGAATTCAATCAAGAGAACTATCTGGTAAAACAAAAGAACAACAATGTTCAGATAAATGCAACAGCTTCCTAAATCACTGCAACATACTGATACATAATATCTAGTTTCCAACTGAATATTATTAGAAGTGCAAAGAAACAGGGATGCCTGGTCCCTGTACCAGAACAATGGAGTCAATAAAAAATGACTGCAAGTGACTCGTGATGGTTAAAATTGGTTGTCAACTTCAATAGATTGAGAAATGCCCAGGAAATTAGTAAAGCTATACCTGTGAGGATGGGTCCACAGGCAATTGAAGGGGGAGACCCACTGTAACTGTGGGCAGCACTATCTAATAGGCTGGGGGAGGGGCTCTGTGGACAAGC
>PVJO010029555.1:0-16662 GCA_004026905.1 Hystrix cristata | reverse complement strand
CTGACTAATCGCAGAAGGAGACTTATAGCGGGCTAGCGGGTAATCCCAGCAAGATTTCACCAGCAATTTCACTGAAGTTCAGGCTGGTCTCTGGCTGTGCGGTTGGAACCTGATTTGCTAGAGACACTGTGTGTCTCCTGCCTGCTTGGACTCGACTCCCTGCTGGCTGGAACTTGGCTCCCTGACCTCCTGCTGACTCACACTGGAACTTGTCCCCACCTTGCCCTGACACAGCCCCCCGCAGCTTCTCTGAGATCTGAGCTCAGTAGGGCTCTCTCCAAGATGGCAGCCGGCAAACTTCTGAACTCAAATAACTCACCAGCCACTGCAGCCTGCTGTGTCCACCGCTCTGCTCCACTGATGAGTCTCTCTGTGGAGGCCTCTGGGGTCAGCAGTAGTAACGGCACATCTGCAGGCTTGAGCTGCCTCTCCCACCTTGCGAGCCTGGGCTTTGGGAGAAAGCGCCATCAGCTACCTCTTTCTTCTGCCCAGAGGACTCTCTTTGCTCTCCCCTGGGGCTTCATTTCTGGCTTCAGATCCTTTCTGGGTCTTGGGAACCCACTTCCCATCTTCTCTTCCTCACATTGCTATATTCCAGTGTCTGTACAACAAATCTTGGAGAGGCTGTTTTTCTGCTGTTCACTGCTCTGCCATCTTCCCCTGTCTGTAACATATGATATGGAGAATTCTTAAATTAATATAAGTTTTGCTATTTTTCATAGTTTTATGTACAATTAGGAACCATCTGGGGAAATATAAATTAGCACAGAGACATTTGAATGGCAGAGTTTCAGGAGATTTTATCAGACCTTCCCCAAGGCTGCCTCCCTCTCTCTGGCAGCCTTCTGGCCAGGCAAGCTCATGCCCAAGTGTGTGGTGGTAGGTGACAGGACAGTGGGCAAGATGTGCTGGTCATGAGCTATGCCAGTGACGCCTTCCCCAGGAGTACATGCCCACCATCTTCGACTGCTATACCACTACACAGTCAGCGTCACTGTGGGGGGCAAGTAGTATCTCCCGGGACTCTATGACAGGGCTAGACAGGAAGTCTTGATCATCTGAGGCCCTTATCCTCTCCACTGACTGACGTCTTCCTCATATGCTTCTCCATGGTCAATCCAGCCTCATTTCAAACTGTGAAAAAGGAGTGGCTACCAGAATTTAAGGAATATGCACCAAAGGTACCTTTTTTTAATTAATAGGAACTGAGACTGATCTCCAAATGACACCCAAAACTTTAGCAAGACAGAATGATACGAAAGAAAAACCCACATGTGCAGGACAAGGACACATGTGGAAACCAGCAAAAGAGATAGGAGCATGCTGTGATGTGGATTGTTTAGCTTTAAGCCAGAAGGGACTTAAGATTGTTTTTGATGGGGCTATCATAACCATTTTAACTCCTAAGAAACACAGAGTTTAAAAAAATAGGATCTATATATATATAAACAGTTGTTTGATTACATGAAAAACATCTTTACTGGCCAAGAAAACTGTCAATTTCTCTCAGAAAGCATATGAAGTGCTACAGTGATGCCCAGACCTCTTATAACAAAAGCAGTTTAAAACTTGAAAGAAAACAAAAACCTCTCCTTAGAATTCTATAAAGTTCATTTCATTTTTTAAAGGTCTAAGAAGCAGCAATCAGAACCCGAAGCCACAATCTACTATAAATACTTTATTTCAATGAGAAGGTACAATCTCTCAGGGGTTTCACATTTTAAAAAGGCACCATCATATCATGTTGAAATTACATTAAAAAAAACAGTGCTGTAAATGGAACCGCTTTGCTTTGAACATATACATTTCTGTACAAATGTATATGATTATATACATTTATGGAATCTTTTAATTCCAGTATATCCAGAGTGGTGAAATAACAAGGTCAGCCACATAGCCGAAGGTTGCTCCATGTATCCAGGAATGGGATGTACCTGAGGAGAGAATGTATGACATCAAAAACGAACAAACGTTTATTATTACCTGAGCACAAGTTAAATGCAGCCCAAATATCTCTATAGTAAAGCTTAATGTGCTTTCTTAAAGAATGCCGAAAGTGTAATAAGATCATAACTGCATTTATAATCAACACTAAAAATGTACACATTTTAGTTAATGTGAACTAAACTGTAACAAGTCTTCTGATAATTGTAGATTTAGTTTGATGCTCCTCAAATTGCATGAGATACATGCTAACATTACAAATTTAAAAATTGGGTCAGACTTTGCCATTATCCTGGACTCTGTTTTACCCTCTGATCTAGCTGGTAATTTTTTTAAAAATCCCACATTGGCTGTGTACATTAAATGAAATGAGAAGGGGGTATGCTGGCCAAAACACAAGAAAACTTTGACTTATGTTAAAGAGGCAAGATCTAGACTCTAAGCACATCACATGGGATTGAAAACAGAATGGGTGCTTCTATAATAAAATTCATGTCACCTTGCAGATACAGATACTGCAACTACAGCAGAAGTTATAGAATCACAATTTATGTACACACCCAGAATGTAAGTTAAACAGAATACCACTGGCTTCCAAAACCCATTCTCTCTAGCTGTATTACATTTCACAATATTTGATTAAACCAGAAGTAAATAAAGTTGATTTAATTAATCCATGGGCAGTACGTATTTGTCCTGAGGTAAAAGGCTCTGCTTAAAAAATTGGAAACAAATTTTTCACGTTCATCTGTAAAGCTCATGTGGTATTTTAGAGCCATTGCTAGTCATCTCTGAGGCAACAGGTCTTAGAACTGTTTTAAAGGTGAAACTTCTCCATAACTGGTTCTGTTATCTAACATACCTTGCTTGGTCTGCTATGGATCTGCCATATTCCAAATGCCACACAACGGATAGTAGTGTGAACCACCTAACGCAGTTTAGAGATGCATAATCTGATGTATAATTTCCCCTCAGCCTTCCTTACATTTCATCCTGCCATTACCTAATTATGATTTTTTTGTCTTTGGTAGGCTTCTGTTAATTACCATGATTTGCATGTACAGCTATGTGTATTGCATAGATTGGGTGATGGAACACTAAACATTTCTACTTGAAAATGACAGCTTTAAATGCTCATATCAGTCACAAATCTAGGATGTACTATCTTTGTATGTGAGCTCTGTAGAGATTTTTTAAAAATACAAGCATCGTCTTCCCCATTGAAGAGTGGAGAGTCTGCTGGATAACTAGTCAGAAGCTTTCTCCCAGAACTGGACAGTGGATACTTTCTCTCAAGAAATGGTGGTTCACAATATCATGGCCTTATGTGTGTTCAAATGGAATCTTCTGTAACTTTCTCATTTAATTTTGGTCTATTTTTGATAGAACTGAAGGAATAGTATAAACCATTTAATATATTATCTGAGTTGTCTGACACATGGTATAAAGGAATTAAGACAGTGAAGTATTATACATTTCCAAGTTGTCTTTGGGAATTTGATGAGGATTTTTTTTTCAAATTTATATCTTTGAAACTCTTCACACTCAGTTTACTAGGCAATGAAAGGCAATGAAAATTAAAATCTATAATTTGTCCTGCCCTGAGATGGATTAGGAATCCGGAAATGCAAACTGGTGTCACCTGCTTCTTTACTAGGCCTGTTTCCTCATCCTGAATATGAGAGATGATCTCCAGTGTCTCTCCCATTTGTCAGTTCTTAGCGTCTTCTTTCCTGTTCACGGTAATCATTGCTGGACACCACCTCCTGATGGTAAGAATTGTGTACAGCGACTTTCAGAACTCCAAGCAGAGGTGATTGTATCATCTGAACCTGAGGTGCCTTAAGTGCTCTACTGACCTTCATGGTGTTCGGAATTCCCCATTGCTTATTCAGAGCTTTTTAGTTGCTTTGGTTATTTAGTGTTCCTTTTCGCAAAATCCTTCCTGCCACTTAAACTAACAACCAAAGATTTTTTCTATCATAAGCAGATTGTAGAAAAATAGACTCATTTTCAGAGACATGCTTTTTCATTAAAGGTTTAGGTTTTAATAGAAATTCAGATGAATCTCTAGGATGACTCAAATTAATGAACTATCTGGGAAATAAAATACACTTCAAAAATAGTTTATTGCCATAAATTTTGCTAGTGAATGCAAATACATTGCTTCTAATAAAGTCACGTACGAAAGAATTTAAAAGAGATTCGTAATTAATCCATTTTGGCTTACAGTGAATTAGTTCTAAAGTTCTTAAAAATAATTTCAGGGGCTCCCTAAAATCTTATTTAATACTCAGCTATTTTACCTCTATGGGTATATTTTAGGTTACCCATGTTGAGAAATATTTCCAGTAAATAGAGCTTGAATGAATGGTATTTGTCATAAATTATTTTACTTTTAGAGACTGCTTTCATTTGATTTTTAATTAATAATTTTAAATACCAAATTAAATACTGGTTTGTTGGTTGTTGCTTTTTAAGTGATTGCTAACAAATGGAGTTACAAATAAGATGATATGCATAGTTTAAAAGAAGTGATTTTACCAGTTGTATAGAATTTTTCACATTGAAGGAAGTCAATCATTTTGCCAGGCAAAATCTAATTCAGGGAAAAGATTGTATAATTTTTTATAAGCCCCCAAATATACCAGTTAATATGTGTATGGTATATATTATAAGCAATCTTTATGTTCATATTAACTCATCCAATTTTCATTATGATCCTATTATTCTCACTTTTTAGATGAGATAGTTGAGTCACAGAGATGCTAAATAGCATGCCTAAGGAAGTGACAGACACAAAACTATCCAATCAGTCACCTGGCTCCAAGCCCATGCTTCTAATTGGTAAGCCATTGTTGTGGTTTAGATCTAAAATGGTTTCCAAAGCCTCATGTGTTCAGAAGGTGACAGGATTATGGGGGCATTATAGCTGATTTATTGTTAGGAGGCGGAGTCTAGTCAAAAGAGGCAGGTCACTGGAAGTGTGACCTGTTAGGTTACATCTCCACTCCTGGCTCCTCTCTTCCTTCTCTGCTTCCTGACTGCCAGGATGTAAGCAACCCAGACCCTTCCACCCACCTTCCTTCCAGCTAACTATGAACTAAAAATATGAATCAAAATAAACTTCTCCGTCTTCAAGTTGTTGGTGTCAGGTAGTGCATTCCAGTGATGAGAAAGTGACTAAGACAGATTTCAGGACCAGGAGTGGGGTTATTCCTGTGACACTGTCTGACCATGTGGTTTAGAAGCCTTTGGAAATAGTTTTTTGGAGGACATTGGAAAGGTTAGGAGATGCCAGCTAGAGAAGTCCTTGAATGCTGTAAACTGAGCTTAACATGAGGTTGTCAGACTCAGCAGACTAGAATGCTGATAAGAATAAAGATGGTAAAGACCAGGCCAGAAGGTTTCAGTTGGGAACAACGACTTCACTGGCAGTTAGACTTAAGGGCATGTGTGTTATGCTCTGGCAGAAAATTTATCTACATTTTGTTGCCTAAAACTTTGCAGGCAACTAAGATCAGCAGACTAATTAGTTTAGGAGAGGAAATTTCAAGGAAGTCCAACATTCAGGTTGTGGCATGGATCGTGTTGGTGACTTTTAGCCAGGTCTATTTTGGGAGCCGAGAGCAAATGGTACAGCTGAGTGATTTTAAATTTCAGTTTCTCCAGAAAGGAAGCTCCTGTAAAATAGGGGTGTGTAAAATGCTGGCCCAGGAAAACTTGGTTGCTGAAAAGACTAACATTAAAAAGAAGTCAACTACTTTATACCAGGACAATAGGAAGGATGCCTTGAGTCATCCTGGGAACTCACAAGACTCCACCCTTCTCAGGATCAAAGATTCAAAAGTGAAAGTCTTTGAGAAGATCGCACCAGAACATCCTGCTCAAGCAGGGCTGACTAGGAAATTGGTGCCCCTAGATTCCATTCACAGTGCTCAGCCATCCAGGTACTCACAAGCTTCTGCAGCCATGATTCAAGAGGATGTGGCTACTGCTCAAGTGGACAGCAGACCTTGGCATCACCCACATGATCCTGGTTTTACAGGTACACAGAGCTGTAGGCCAGGGAGGCTTCCATCCTGATTTCATAAGAAGGTCTGGGAGGGCAGGCCATGTGCCCCTCAGAGAGCAGTATATAAAGCTGTGAGAGTATAGCTGAAAGTGTAGTGGAGATCCCAGGAAGTTGGAGATGTCAAGAACATGGACCATCCACTGAAGAAGGCTGCAGGCAGTGAGCAAAGCAACCCCAAGAGAGAAGTCATGAGATCTACAATCTTCAATGCTATAGGGGTGGGGCCACCTGCCCAAGTTGTTTGTAGTTCACATTTTTGCCCTGGGTACTACACACAGAACTATAGGATTTAATGTTTATTGTCTAGGATTTTGGTCTTTGGTCCTATTGGATTCTATCCCTCTATTCCTCCACTTTGGAATGAAAATATTTAACCTGTGCCATTGTATGTTGGAAATGTTTAATTTTATTTTTGATTTTTATACAGGCTCACAGCTTACGAGTTTGTCTTGGGTCTCAGAGGAGACTTTAGACTTGCATTATCAGCATTGCTAGAACTGTTAAAACCTTGGCAACTCTTAGAGATGGACTCAGTGAATTTTTTACAGAGAGATGCACATGAGTCTTTTAGAGTCCAGGCATGGAATGTTATAGTTTAAATCTGGAAGGTCTTCCCCAAAACCCATGCATCTAGAGAGGGGACTTATGGAAGGTGATTGGATAATGGCAGAGTTACAGCCTACTTGCTGTTAGAAAGTGGGGCCTGGTTAGAGACAGGTCCTTGGAGGTATGACCCTGAAGAGTATATCTCCCCTCCCCCATGCCCCCAACCCCGGCTCCTTCTTTCCCTCTCTGCTTCCTGGCTGCCATGGTGTGAGAGCAGCTTCTCTCTGCCTGGGCCTTGCACCATGCCATTCCTGCCTTAGAGCTGGCCAACCATGTAAGAACTGACACTCCTAACACCATGTGCCAAAATAAAATTCCCTTTTTTAAAGTTGTGGATGCCGGATGTTTGGTCTGTAAGACACCATTCTATTTTTGAGACACCATTCAGTATAATAAATATGTCATTAATTTGCATTTCTCTCTTTCTCCTTACTGGGTTGAACTAAAGGGTAAGACTGAATCTTTATAATTCTGTATCACTTTGCACAATGGCTTGTACAGAAAAGATTAACTGAAATGGATCGAATAAGAACAATTTTGAGCGGGAAATAGAGCAAGAATCAAGAAAAAGATTAGGGGCTGGGGATTTAGCTCAGTGGTTAGAGTGTTTGCCTCTAAAGCACAAGACCCTGAGTTCAATCCCCAGCACCAAAAAAAAAAAAAAAAAAAAAAGAAGAAATTTAAAGAAAGGACTACTTACAAAAGTGTGGATTAATGGAAGGTGGTGAAACATACAGAGATGGTATGGACTGGGGTGTTTGTGTTCCCCTAACATGCATATTGAAATTAGAACCCCCAACATTAAGGTATCAGGAGGTAGAGCCTTTGGAGGGTGATTAAGTCATGAAGGTGGAGCCTTTATGAATGGTATTAGTGCCCTTGTAAAATATACCCTTTATCTCCCTCTGCCATATGAGCATTCAACAAGGCAGCAGCCTGAAACCCGAAAGAGGTTCTTCCCCCAAACCTGACCATCTTAGGACCTTGATCTTGAACTTTCAGCTTCTACAACTCTGAGAAAAATTTCTGTTATTAACCACTCAGTCTATATTATCTTATTATAGCAAACAGAATGGCATAAGTCAAGACTAGGAAGAGCGGGAAGCTGTCACCTCCCCTAGGTCTGAAGGGACAAGAAGAGGAAGTGGCTACTGGCATCTGGCAAGAACTGTAGCTGTAGGAAAAACATGGAGCAGGCCTCCAAGAGCTGTGAAGTTGGGTGAGGGACATAGACGCTGCCAAACTGTGACCTGGAGACAAAGTGAGAGCTGCGGGGGCAGACACTTGGACCTTTTTTCTTTCAAGGTTAGATCTCACGGAAAAGGCTCTGAGCCACTGACCCAGCTAGAAGCTAAGGGACAGAGCAGACAGGGTCAGAGAGCGATGTGAAGTACACATGGAGGCTATGCAGTAGAGGTGTACGTCCAGGCTCAATCATTCATTCAGTACCTACAGTCATTGAGTATGTACAAAGCACCAGACTTTCTAATGTGGGCAAAACAAAGATGAAAATGGCATTATTCCAGTGACAGGTGGTTGCTTACATTTTGGAAAAGATTCATAATGAGTTACAGTTAAAAAAAAAAAGTTTTACCTTTTCAAGTGTTCCCAGTAGTATGTGCATGTGGTTAAAATAGGCTTATAACGGAAAGTGACATTTTCTTTTTCTTTTTACCTCCTCCCACCAGTCCTTCTTCTTGGAGACTGAGTCCGTTTAATTCTGGAGGTAATCTTCACACTTCTAAAAATATGCTTCCAGTTACACTTGGTTGAACAAGCACAGACACTTAACTTCTGTCAGAGGGTTTTTCTCTGGAAATTACCCCCAAAGAAGAGGCCTACTTTTTTTTTTTTTTTTCCCTGGTGCTGGGGATCGAACTCGTGGCCTTGCACTTACTAGGCAAGTACTCTAACCACTGAGCTAAATCCCCAGCCAGCCAAAAGACCTACATTTAATGACGGTTGCAAACTCTCTTGCTACCCAGGTACCCAGATTCAAGGTCACCAGCCAAGACACACCTGCAAAGCTTCCAACTACCTCTCAGTATCTCACGCTTTTGTTAAAATTCAATTTTTTGATAGTAATAGATTAATAGTTTTTAAAAATCAATTACTAATATAATACTAATAATGAAAAAATAGTTATTGATCCTTATCCTATTCCATCTCCATTTTTCTCTCCACAGAGCTATAGTTTTCAATCTTTTAGTGGCTGCTTCTGATATTTATCTCTATATCTATAAATATATACTGCTAATATTTACATATAAATATTCACAGAAGTTATATAGATAATGTTATATTTATAAAATCTTTCATTTTTTATTTTATTTTTTTTACTTTTTAACTCCAAATTCTCCAAACCTCCAGTTGAGGTTTCTAAATGAAAATTCACAATAGAGCATAAGAAATGTATCTTAATACCCACAAATATTTAACAGATATATTCTTGAGGTATGCATCAATATGAGATCAAATTAATGTTATTTTGGGGTAATTTAAGAAAATATTAAGAAGCTTACTACTTAAAAATAGAGTTGTATTTGAGCATTTTCTCAAAAACAATCTTACTTTCATATTTCTATTCGTTTGTATATTTGCTTTATTCATTTTATCCAATTAGCGTATTTACTGTAAAAAAAACTCCATACTTATTTTACAACCTGAAATATGAAGGTAATTTTTCTATATTTTTTGTTTTGAGTTTGTGAATTATTTCTCTAAGTGAACTACTCAGTATCTTCATAATCTCATTTGGATCCTAAATGTATTCTATAACGTAATACATTTATTTTTTCCAGAAATATTTATATACTCTGGATCTGTATGCTTTGTTCAACAAATCTGTAAGAAGAATACTATGTTCCAAAGTTGTTTTTCAAAGAACCAATTCAGTTCCATTTCTGAATACCATATTTTCCCATCATCACAAACATCCTTTTGAAAGCATTCTTTCTACTAAATGGTTGGGTATGGTATCTATTTTAAGCATATGAGCAAGCAAAATTATTTCTACATCAGAGCAAAGTGTTTAAATTACAGCTGAAAATTCTATTCAATTCCATAAACCTTTGTTAGAGTGGATATGGGCATCCTTGTGACAGAATGAGGTGTTGACATGTTAGCAAAGGTAAGCAGGACACCTCAATTCAAGAAATTTATGGTGCTTGGAGTGACACACAGATAAACAAAATGAGAGCGTGGAGTTGAGGGCCACAATGAGCGTTGCAGGGTGGAGTTGAGGGCCACAATGAGCGTTGCAGGAAAGCAGCGTTTGTAGAATTTCTGGGGTGCTCAGTGAGGTATGAAGCAGCCGATGGATGGTTCCACGTGGTCGAGATCAAAGCTCCTTTAAAAACAAAGCTCCTTGAGGAGGGCAGAAGCAGGGTAGGAGCAAAAGGCAGAAACAAACAGGGTGTCTGAGAGACAGTGAAAACACTGACCTTCCTGCTCTGAGTTCGAGTAGAGAGAGCTAGAATCAGACCAACCAGGAACATTGTTGAGGAGGACACTGGGGTGATTTTGATGTCTTACTGCAATGTTGCATGTATGTACCTACCACAAAATTTAGCCATGAGAAAGAATTCCATGCTGTGCAGAGATACAAAGCTGTGGAAAGTAAACAGTTACCTCAAAGTGAGCAGAAGCCAGGCGTGCTTGAAATAAAAAAGGCTTGTTCTCAGTATTTCTGTGACTTTTTCATAGTATCAGCCCAGTTGCTTCAGGACTTTTTATATCATCCAACTTCCTTTGCTTCCCTCTATTGCCCTATTTCCCTCAGTTTTCTTATTTCCTCTTTTGCATTCTGGTCATGCCAGGAAGCCTCTGGGAAAGACAAGAACAGTATTTGGAGAGCCACTCATTCCAGATTTGTGCCTACTCCTGCATGGTTCATTAGAGTTTATGTTTATACCAAAAAAGTGAAGCTTCAGGTGCTGATCTAAAAACAATATAAATGTACCTTAAAGTGTTCCCAACTGGTGCAAAATTTGAGTTGCTAGGACTACTTAGAGTCAAGATAAACATAATGGGAGTGGGGATTCTGTTTTCTTACCAGTAGGCTGAAGCAGATGAACTCACTGAAAAGCAATTTATCAAAAGTCCAGTTTGCTGAAAAATCAATGTGCTGAGCATCACTTTGCCATAGAATGATTTATGGACTAGCAATTAGCTGATTGAGTAACTTATGAAAAGGTCTATCTGCTGAATTACCAATATACTACCAACATCTTTCTATTAACTGCTACAGTGAAATGGCATATACACTCACTCTATCAACAGAAGTCCAAATAAAATGTGGCTGGTTTATTCAACAATGAACCTAACCTTTCTTGTAAGTGTAACTCTCTGTTACTCCTATCCTATTGATGAGTATGGGCCAGAGGAATTTCAAGTAAGGGTTTATCGTTATTATTATTTCAGCAGCACCCTTTTAGACCCTGTCTTTGTGGCAAGTATTTAGTGTTTCCCTCTTCTTCGTCCCTGAATAAGGTGGTTTCTGGGGTTTTGCCCTTCTTGTGTTCTTGAGACGTGGTGGGGGAGGGGACAAATCTCTCACATGTGAGTGCATTCTTGTGTGTCTCCCTGGTTTCTAAGAAAACAATGTCGCCTATCCATCTTGCCACCACTGTCCCTGCTGGCCATCATAGCTGAAGTCACTGGAGACCTGCAGTCTGGTTTCTGTGTAATAGTTTTGTCTGTTGACTTAGATCCAGCTCTGCTGTAGGTGCCACGGCCAATTCTCCCTGAAATCTGGCTGTGAAATCTTGTTGGGGCTCTTGCCCTGGGTCATGGTCTGGTAGACACAGCTCGCACTACTGGATGATCCAGAGAAACTTACCTTCCATGGGCATCAGCTCTTCATGTCCCACTACAGTCCCCATGGGAGCTGCCAGCAACTGTGCATAGCACCAGGAACTGAGGAAGACTCAACAACTCCTAACACCATGTAATCTCATAATCCTGATTTTAATCAATAGCAGTTGCCTCAAGTTGCTGAGAGGGCCATTCATATGGTTATGTTCCTGGAGCTGTGCATGTAAGAGTCTTTATGAACGCTGTAAAGTCTGCAGCTTTTTCTTCAGCCTGTTTAGCTTGCCCTTCTTTACTGAGATACCAGCCCAGAAATCAGAAATTGGATACTAAATGCCTCGAGTCTTGCTTTGTCTGATTCTGTTCTCTTCCATCTCCATAATCTCCTAGTGGCCGAAGGGGTCAATCGACACTTCTTCTCGGCTTTTCAGAACTTCCATTCTATCTTGCCCTTCTTCCTGACGGGGCTTTCTCACTTCCTGCCACACTTCCTTGAGGCTCTAATGACAAAATGGTTCCCTGCCTGAGAACTCAATTTACTAGGGAGAAGATTTAAAGATAAATTATCAGTTTCATGCCTTCAAGCCTTCATTTTTCATTCCATTTCCTTTCCAATCTCCTCTGTCCTCACCTTAGTTGAATCACCAAGGCTGATTGCCTGTTACAGAGCGCAAACAGGAATTTCAGCTAGACTACTGGAGGGAGGAGGGAGAACTGAGGTTGGGCCAAGTCCGAAGGGAGGAACAAGACGTCTTAGTCAAACTGAGGAGAATTTCACACAAATTCATTAGCCATAGACCTCACCGGCTGATGAAGCAGCATGACGTGGACGAAGGGACACGTGGGTGAAACAGTCCCAGGTCCCACCAGCACTGACAGAGCCCGTCTGCCCACAGGATGTATACGGAGATGCCATCTTGGCAATGAGGCTGAGGAGGAACAGCTTAGAGGCAGCGGTTCCCAAAAGCTGATACTGAATAGAAGTTACTGAAATTAAAGATATGAAGATAGGTCAGAGTGGGTAAAGCTTAGAAAAAAAGCCATTTGAATGTTTGTGCAACTGCTTTAAAAGTTTGTAGCAACTCACTTTTCATAGATACTATCCAATGTTCAGTGTACTTTTAACAATAACAATTCTTGGATATTTTAAACGTCAGGTATTGTGCAGATCACAAACATTAAGGTTTTTTTTTTTTAATGAGGGGGTTGCTCTTTTTTTTCCTTTCAAAGTATTTCCCATTTTGTCTATCGGCTTTCTGGGTGCATTTAATTGATAACTTTTCTGCACAGGTTAGGACAAAGTAAGGCAGAGTCACGGGGGTTGGGTAGGTCAGCGTTCCCATTGCTGGGGCAAAATACCTGATGCCTGCAAATTAGAGAAAGAGAGGTTTATTTTGGCTCACAGCCTCAAAGCTTTCAGTCCACGGTCAGCTGCCTCCGAGGCAGAAGCATCATGGCAGAAGGGTATGATGAAGGAATGTTGCTCAACTCATGGTATCTGGGAAGCAGAGAGCGGAGAAAGTGCACCAGAGAGGCGCAGATATAGGTCACCACCAGGGTCCACTCCCGCCAAGCAGGTCTCACTTCCGGTAGCCTATTCAGCTCTGATGTGATTGGTGAGGTTGCTGCCCCTGCAATCTAATCACCTCTTCAGGAGTCTCCTAGTCCAGTCAAGTTGACCATCAAGATTAACCTGCACAGTGGTATACAGAGAATTGTGTCCAGAGCTGTCTTCTCACATTCGTAGGCAAGCCATCTGTACAAGTGTGTTAGCACACACCTAGCTCCTTCTACTCCACCTCTCAGGACTCTCCCTTTGTCTTTATGTTCCCAGGGGCCTGTCTTCATATTCACAAGACAGTCTTTACAGGGCAATGAAAGGAAAGACTGGCCATTTGTGCATCACACTTTCAACACTTACTAGGTGCTCAAATCTCTGAAATGTGAAAGAGCTTGGTTTGCTTTACACATTGCATTAAAGTAGATGCCGAGTAGAGAAATATTCTTCTCTTCTACTCACAATATCTTTCAGCTCCCCTCTTTGTTGCCTCTTCTCAAAAAGTTGCTTTTGCAAAGAATATTAAAATGTCAGGGCTGGGAGTGCAGGTGAGGGTTAGAGACTTGCTAAGTGTGGGAGAGGCTCCAGCACCACAAAACAACCTTCAAGGAAGTTTGAACCATATTGGAACTCAGTGGGGAGCTGATGCTGAGATGGCTGAGTTGTTGATTTTGAATCAACAAGACTGAGCCCAAAAATTGCATCTTACCTAGGAAACAGCAGGAAAGGTTTTGACAACTTCACAAATGTTGGTTGAATAGTATGTTAAGCAAAAGGCAGTGTGTTTGGTCCCCTGGACAGAGCTGTCACAGAACTCTTGGACAACGGCGGGTGGCCAGTGGTCAGGTCACTCAGGGGCCTCACCGCCAGCTGTCCTGGTTTGCTCAGACTGAGGATGGGAGCGTTCCCAGAATGCAGGCTATTCAGAGCCAAAATTGGTAAAGTTTCCGGCAAAACAGGATGAATTGATCACTCTGATTGTAAGAGAACCTGTGCTCCAAATTCCATGATTTTTAACCCCAAATTTCTGTTGGATTATACTAACCTGTGATATTTTTTGGACCTAGATAACTTGTTCTTTTTTTTTTTTTTTCCTAAGCAGATATGTGCAGGAATTTTGATCTTTGGAAAACTGGTTCTACTACTTTACTAGCTAAGTAACTGAATTGGTTGTAACTAATCTCTGTACCTTATTACATAGAATGAAAAATCATTATACAGGTTGGTTATGAGGATTAAATGAAATAACATGATAATGTTTTGCATATTTTAAAGTACTATGCAGATATGATATATTACTTGTTTGCAGATATAGTCCTGTAGTAATAATGGGATAATAAAAAACAAAAAATTCCATTTCCCAGTCTCTCATGATACAGTTTTGATCCAATACGTTTTATAATTTAGCAGAATTAAACATATTTGGAGATACAATGGAGCACAAAGTATTATCGTACTGCCATCTTCGGGATACATTTTGAATTACACTCTCGTGTAGTTGAAGTAAATTGTTTTTCAAAAGCCAGAGGTTATTTGTGCTTTAAATGTATCAAAAAGCCTCTAGGTGAGTCATCCGTAAGGAATCGAGTCAACAGTGACTAACACCTGTCACTGAGCTGTGCTTCTTAACAGGCTGATTCTTGGCATGATTACTGTTAAAGCTGGAAGGGACATTTGGAGTGAGTCCTTGCGCTTGGCTTCCTGTCTGCTTCCCCTGAGGAGAATTCAACCTGGGGATTTAGCACCAGAAGAGTAGCAGATTTCAGCCCTGGGGACAGTGCAGGAAGAGGATATAGGCAATCTCTGGGACAAAAGAGAGGCGGCAAATATTCAGGCGCTACTTGGGAACAAACAAAGGAGCCCATATGTGAAGCTTTTATGTCAGAGCTCGTTCCTTTCTGAGCTGGGCTCTAAGAAGAAAGCAGAAATCAGAGAATCAGTTTTAGAATCTGCCAACCTGGGAACACGAGCCCTGGCTAGTGGCTCTCTCCCTACTAACGCACAATGGGATGATGGGGCGACGACACTCAGAAGACCAGGAGGGAGGAAACGTTTTTTGAAATACTTTCTGGTTTCTTGAGACCATGTAAACTATGCCTGCTAAAGAATCAGAGCAGCTATTTCACCAAAGAATTTGAGTAAGAGTATCCTGGTGAAAGTGTGTGTAGTGGGGAGGAAAAGAGACATGGGGAGGCAAAGTCAAGAGGTGTTTTTTTTTTTTTTAAGCCAACTCAATCTTTTGTACCACTTCAGTAACACTTAGAGCTTGACAAAATTCTTCACTGGACCAAACTTTAGAGTGGCTTCTGAACTTTCTCCAAGGTCCATCTGTGTGTACACTTTCTTACAGAAATCTGGTTTTTAGCAAAGAGCCCTGCTAAATCAGTTTATCGAGAACGCCCCGTCCTTGATATCTCACCACTCTTGAAATCTGATCAAGTTCTTTATCCTCTTCCAAGCCCCCAGCGCCGTCTGATCACCATGGTTCTTCTTCAACAAGAATCCTGTTATGTTGGCTTAGCCAGATTCTTCCTTATCCTCGCTATTTCCTCTTAGTAATTTTCTGTCCACGAGCCCCCACTCTGCTCCTTGACTATAAATTGCTCTTGCTGTAGAAGGAATTGAACCCAAACTCTCTCCCCCACCGCAAAGTTCCATAGCAGAGGTCCCTATGCCCATCTCAGTGGTTCAGAGTAAAGTCAGAGCTAGACCCTCACTGAGTATCATTGCACAGTTTTCTGTTTAACAACCTTCAGAGCATGTGGCTGACTTCCCCACAAGTCTCACTTTCTTCCCAGCTTATATGCGACTCTTCCTCCACCACCACCTTCCTTCAGGGTCCCCAGCTCGCCCCTTAGATAACGGGGCTTCTCATCCTCCACCTCTGCTCTCTTAGGCTTTGCCTGAAGGTCAATGGCAACTTTCTTTCAGGGCTTGAATGTTCTGCAGGGAGAAGGGCCAGTTGTCACCTTGCAGAAGTGGGTTCAACGGCAACTGTTCAGGACCCATTTGATTTGGTAGCTCGCAGCCAGAACCAAACATATTCCAACAATTTGACTGCGTGAGAGATCGGATGTTCCTCTTATTAACATAACTTTTGCCCTATGACTAATCCAGAGACACTTCACTTCAGCCTGGGCCTGGTTTACATCACAAAGCATCTCCTTTCCGCCTGGGAGAGGCCTCTGACAGCCTGCTAGACTCCTCTGGAACTTCGCAGGTTAGGGCTACGGTTCCTTAAGAGGGCAATCCCCTTCCCCACGGCAAAAGCAGTTGCTAAATGGATGCCACCTGCACTGTGGAAAGACTGGGATGATCTTATGTTGCTGTTGGGAGTGTAAAATGATACAACCATTGGATAAAACTGGTCATTTCTAATACAATTAAACATACACATATTCTGTAACCCAACAATTATACACACACACACACCCCCCTCCAAAGGGAAATGAGTACCTATGTCCACAAAAAGACTGACCCATGAAGGTTCATAGCAGCCTTGTTTCATGAAAGCAAACAACAGGAAACAATTCAAATTATCTATCAACTAGACAATGGACAAACTGTGGCATAGTTATATGGTAAACTTCTTGACAAAAACGAATAAACTGCTGATGCATGAAACAATAAGGATGCTCTTAAAAACATTATATGAAGCAAAAAAAAA
>PVJO010029554.1:0-16665 GCA_004026905.1 Hystrix cristata | reverse complement strand
TGGTGCTGGGGATTGAACTCAGGGCCTTGCACTTACTAGGCAAACACTAACCTCTGAGCTAAATCCTGACCCCTTTAGCTAAATCCCCAGCCCCCTTATTTTTAAGAACTTTTCATGATCACTAACCACAATCTTGTCTTCTGTATTTGATATTCTGTCCTCACATTGGTTCATTCTACTGCCTATACTTTCAGTGGAGTTTTTAATCTCCTGTATATCTGCTTGAATCTGTTTCATGGATTCCATTTCTTTCCTACATTGAGTGTTCATGGTTTCCATTTCTTTCCTATGTTGGGCATTCATGGTTTCCATCATTTTCCTCAACTCCTCTATTTTTTTCTTTTTCTTTTTTTTTTTTTTAAATCTGTATCTGCTCCAGAGTTACTAATCATGTCTTTCATTCGGGTCACCATCTTTGTAGTTATATGAGAAATTATTTCTGATTTGATTTTTTTCTAGGGCCTCACTTACCTGCTTTGTTACTTCTACTGTTACCACTTCCAAGAGTCCAGGTGGGTGGTTTTTGGATTGTTCCACTTTGTTGCCCCCTGGGTTTGCCTTTGGCAAGCTGGAAGTCTGGGGTCGCTTCTTGCTGACATGTCTTCTCATTTTCTTTTCTTTTTCTTTTGTATTTTAGTTTAATTCCTGGGTTGGTGCTTGTAAATTGCTTATGGCAGGTAGCTTTATTGCTAGTATCAAGAACCCTTTGGAAATGACTACTTCCTCAGAGATGTCTTCCGAGTGTAGCTGGTATCTGAGTTTTGAGTCTGTCGCAAGCTCCTACCTCTTCAGTTTATTGGGGCTGAGAAGTTCCTGTCTTTTGGCCAGCCCCTGCTGCTTTGGCACTGGCCTATAGTGTTGTTTATGACCCTCAGGCAGTCTCAGTCAGCCACTGCAGTCCACTGTGTCCACAGGTCCACCTTTCCATAGAGGTCCGTGTCTTTCCATAGAGCCCTCTGGGGTCACCAGTCATCACTGTGTGTCTGCAGGTTTGAGCCGCCTTTCCCATGCCATGAGCCAGGGCTCAGGAAGAAAGTGCCATTTGCCGCCTCCTTCTTCTGCACCGCGGTCTCTCTTTTTGCTCTCCCCATAAGCTTCAGTTCTCACTTCAGATCCCTGCTGGGTCCTGGGAACCTGCTTCCCTCCTTCTTCTCTTCCTCATGTTGCTATATTTCAGCATCTGGACAACAAATCTCAGAGAGACTGTTTTTCTGCTGTTCACCGTTCTGCCATCTTCCTAGAAGTCTCAAGAATCCAAGAGAAAGTGGGCATGAAAGTGGGTTTCAGTAGCCTCCTAGTGTGCAGGAGATTGGAACCAGGCCTTCTGGGGTGTGGCCCTGCTCACCTACGCTGGCTGGGTGTCTGTGTCACACAGCACCTGAGTTCTCTGTCTCTTTGCAGCCTAACACACCTGCCTGCACCTGTTTTTGGAGTTCCTGGCTTCTAAGCACTTCGGGCACCATTATGGATTTATTATTTGTTTTAGGCAGGATTTTTAGTTGCAAGTGACAGCAACCTGGGTCAAGTTAAGCAAAGAGGAGAATTTCATGGCTCCTGTGTGGAAAAAGCCTCAGGGTTATTCTAGCCTTGAGCAGAATCAGATTCAGGTGTTCAAAAGCAAATACTGTCAGGGCTCTGCCTCACCCCATCTCCCTACTGTGCTGCCCTGTGCCATCTTTGATCTCAGACACACATACATGTGGCCTGAGATCTCCCTACACATACATGGTGGCACAAGAGGCCATCAGCACATTCAGGTTCCAGGCCCCAACTTGGGGTCCTCAGGAAGGAGAGCAACCCTGACACAACAGCAAGAGTCCCAAGTCAATTCTCAATGGTTCCATTTGGGTCACATGCTCAAGCCTGGACTGTGGAAGGTTGAAGAGGCTGCTTAGTGGAGCCACACCTCCTCTGGGCCACCTCCTAGTAGTCTAGGATCCTTATACCGGAAGGGGAAGTGGACAGACCAGAGCAGCCCCCTCCCTGCCAACCTCCTCTCCAAGAGCAGGCTGAAGAGGACACGCCTGAGCCCTCAGACACATTCCCTGCCACCCCACCCGATGGGCTTCAGGTCAGGTTTTCCGCCCAGCCGAGTCACTTACCCACGTTTCTCCAACGCAGCTTCTAAGATGTTTCAGGGCCACACCAGCCTCTGCATCTTCTTGCCATCTTCTATGCTGGTGACCCTTCTGAAAAAGGAAATGCAGCTTGTTTCGGGCAACTTGTTCCTTGGGAGCCCCTGTGGGTTCCTGGGGGTCGCACAAAGCAGCGAGATGATATCCATGCAGATGTTTGGTTGGTCTCCTGCATCCCTCTTGCTCTGACTTTGCAAAAGCAGGAATGATGTTTTCCCTCCAGCACCAGCAGAGATGCCACAGTCATGGGCTTCTGGCACTAGATCGTATGGGGCCTAACGATAGGATGACGTCTGAAACTATGGGGTCTCTCATGTTCCTTCTCCTTGGCTCCTTCATAATTATATTGATTTTCCTCTTGATTTTTCCACTTGTTGGTAGAAACATTTCAAAAGGAATGGAGCTCCCCACAGAGGTCCCTGGAGAGGCCATCTGCCCAAGCTGACTCTGGCCTGGTCACTGACCCTTGGGGCCCCTGAGGGGCCTTTGGCCATGCCTGGGACCTCTAGGTCAGGAGACAAAGGACGGCATCTTTTCAGGGTCACAGAATGGTCTTTGGCTTCAAGTCATGAATCAGGTTGAGCAGACTGGCCTTGGCCTGGCATTCTTCACCCATAAGTTGTTTCCTGGGGACTGCAAGGGCCAGTTCTCTGGAGGAGTGAAGAACCCTAAAACTGTAGAATCTCCACAGCTTCCTCCCTTGGTACCTCCCTTCCTGGTTCTGCGGACTGGGTGCCAGCACCAGACAGACTTGTGCCTGTGCCAATCTGCAAAGCAGGACACACCGGAAAATGTGCCAGGACAAGAGGGACAGGTGCATAGGCCCTGCCTCCGAGGTCACCCCCGGGCAGCCAAAGTGGCTGTCTACCTTGTGTGAGGAGCTCACTGTGGTGGGAATTCAAGGCCTCCGGGGCTCAGAGACAGAACCTGGCTGTGCCCACCACAGAGGTTGCCTGTGACAGCTTTCTCTATGGCTCCACCCTTTCTCCTGCCACCTGTTCTCTGTTCCACTCTTCCTAAAACACACACCTAAGTGAACACACAGGCACAGAGAACATCTTGTTTCATAGCAAGGCCCCCTGGTGCTGGTGGAATAAAGTTCTTTGCATGGCCGCCAGGAGCCCCTCTCATCCGCCTGTTGTGGCGTCTTCCCTGCCTGGCTCAGACCGGCTGCGTCCAGCCCGAGTTGCTCAGTTTGCAGCCGCACCACACACCCCACTCTGCACGTGCTGTTCTCCCAGCTTGTTCTGCAGCTCCTTTCTCTTCCTGGTCAATTCCCGCGTGGTGCTTGACATCCCAGATGGCTCAGCCTCTGGAAACCCCCACCCCATCCAGGATGTGTCGGCACCTCCTCCCGGTTCCCCAGGCCTCTGCTCTGGTGCGAGGCAGCATTGGTTCTGTTGGCCCGACTCTGTCATCTCTGGTAAACAGTAGCCCTGACCGTGAGACAGAGAGACCTTCGTCACGTGATGACCCAGCAGGGTGGCAACCCAGCAAGGTGGCTCCTGCTCTGGGATTCATGGGTCATGGAATAAATGGATTCCGGTTACTGACACAGCACCACCTTCTTGTCCTTTCAGAAACCAGCAGCATTTGAGCTGCCCACGCTGTACCAGACTGAGGACTATTTTCCTGCAGACACCCCAGAGGTGCAGAGTCACAGCCCTTAACTGCACCGGCCTCTGTGAGCTTTTTCATCCTCCTCTTGGGACATTGGGACTGAAACTGTGTCCACAGAGCAGTTTGGGTTTCTTGCCCCTTTGTCAGCAATTCGCATTTCCTTCCCATAGGGGTGAGTAGCAGCAGTGGGGGCCCTCACGTGACTGTGCTTGGCGGTCAGAGGGCAGAGCATCTCCTGGTAGCATCCAGCCCACCGACCTGCTGTTCTCAGGGCTGGGGCTCTGGGGCTGCTGGGCTGGCAGAGGGGGAGCTCTTCACTGCATGAAGGTGGGGCGGGGTCGATGTGGCTGCCCCGCCACCAGACCTAGGGCTGCAGTGTCTGTCAGTGCACTGCCTGAGCACCCGGCTGGCCCTGTGGATCATCCCAATAAATGTGTCACAACTCACTTGTGGTTGGGTATGAGAGCAACCTGCCCACATACATTCTCCTGAAGGCTCCCCCTGCGCCCTGCAGTGGCCTGGCTGAGCCTGTTCATTGGAGGCTGTGGCTTCCATCCCCAGGGGAAAGCAGAGGCCAAAGCACTGTGGTCTCCAAGGGGTGCTCACTTGTGTCTTCTACGTGCGAGCTTCCCGCGGTTGTCCCAACTCTCCAGGCCTTGGCACTGTAACTTTGACCTGGAATGGAGATTTCTGGAACTCCTTGTAGAGCCAGCACACACACACACACACACACACACACACACACACACACACACACAGAGCTAAACTACAGGATTAGAATTTCAAGGAAGGCTAAACTAATGGATCTGTCAAGATAGAGGTGGAAAAGCAAGGAACAAGTTGGGTCGCGCCCATCTTGGGAACATTTTTGGAATTAGAAGGTGTAGAGGGGACTGAAGATGTAGCTCAGTGGAAAAACATTTGCTCAGCCTGCAGGAGACCCTGGGTTCTATCCCCAGTGCAGCAAAAAACCAAAACAAATCAAAACAAGGATAAAAGTACTACTCAGGAGGCAGACGCAGGAGAATCACAAGGTTCCAAGTTGGGGGCCAGTCTCCACAACTTACACGTTTAACTCCTTGATCCATTTAGAATGGAGGATCCATGGGCTCAAAATTTTAAAAAACAGCTGGGCTGTAGCTCAATGTAAAGGCTCTGGGTTCAATCCCAGGTACCGTAAAAGGGGAATCTCCCTAGAGTTTCACAAACAGAACCTGTCCCTGGAACCCAGCCATATTATCCACACCCAGACGCCCCTCCCGACCTCCCTTCACGTCTGTACCTGCCTGAACCCAGATATCCCACAGGAGGGGCTGGCTTTGCGGCCCTCCTGCCCTGGGTGGGTGGAGGGTGTGGCAGTGTGCGCTCAGTGCGTCCCCTTTGTGTGTGCCTTGCAGGCTGGATGCTGCGCCTGTGGGCTGCATCCCTGGTGCTGCGCCTCTGGGGATCGTTAATTCTCGTGGCTGTGTTGTATTGATGTGCCCCGTACTCATGTGCCCCGTCTGCTCACGAGCTCAGATGGAGTGGAATTTTTCACATGAGCAGTTGAGAGCACCAGTTTTCAGGAGCCCCGTTATCTGTTGATTACTGGAGACATGCAGGCTTCTTGCCCCTTCTGGGGTCTGAACCAGGGAGAGGTGGGAGGTAATGCCAGGTGATTACATCAGAGCAACAAAAGTGTCCTCCGCAGACACCGGCAGGGCTGTAGCTCCAGAGGGTAGCCTGCCCAGGCAGTGCCTCCTTCTGCACGGCTCACCCTCTCTGAGCCCAGCTCTTCCCCCGCAAGATCCATGAGTGCCGGCCGTTGTAACAGGAGAGCTGTGTGCATGCTGGCTCCGGGCCTACCCAGGGACGCTCTGTAATGGGCAGCTGTTTTGTGGTCACTGGGCCTGATGGAGAAGGGGACCGTGTACTGTTTCCCCATTGACCTCATGTGCTTTTGGGCGGGTGCCTGCCTTGTCACTGTCAAGTGAGTGGCGTCCCTAGCCGCCGAGTCTGGCGGCCGCCCACCCCGGGCAAGGGTGACTGCAGCCTGGTGGAGGGTGGCTTGCTTTGGTAGCTGTTGCTGGACAGGCGCACCAACGGGAAGGGCGCTGCAGATTTCCACAAGAGCAAAGCTCTGGGGTCAGCTGCCGTCGCCACTCTCCCGGGATGTGGATCTCATGCCCGTCCAAGCCAGCGGCTTCAGGACAGCAGCAAAAGGGACAGTATCTGGCTGGCAGAAATGCGAGATTGGCCCTGAGCAGTTTTAAAATATTTTTACGTTGAGACAAATGTCCAACCATCTGCCACAGATGAAGCAGTGACGGCAAACCTTTTAGAGACCGAGAGCCCAAACTGCAACCCCGAATCCACTTAGTTGTTGCAGAATCCCAGTGCTGCAATTAAACCTGAATACTGAGGTGTTAGTTGAGGAAAAACAACTCCTGCATTATCATCTTTTGTCCTAAAAGAAAAACCCAGTAACAGTGCTTTCAGTGATAAAGCAGCTTGTTATTGAAGCAGAATTTTGCATTTGGTTTGCTTTTGCACAGTTAATGTGATCTTTGCTGCTGTGTGCATGCTGATAATATATCAAACCTGGGCTCATACTTTGTTAGTTTGAGAGCAACATATGTGGCACTCAGGTCATCTGTTCATTTGTTTTTTGTATCTAATTTGATATAATTCAAAGCTGAAAACAACTGCTCACAAGCATAAGATGATCCAAACAAAGCCAGAAAAACAATCCCAAGTGCTTTCATCGACTTAAAATTATTTGGCAGAGAATTCCACACCTTAAAGATTTCATTTTCAGAACTGCCAACTGTGTTGTCCTTCGTCATTCCTTCACACTCTAGCTTCTCTATCTTCTCAAGTGTTGCACGCAGGTCACAGAATTTATTTTTCCAGATAGAGCTTTCTTGAAATTCCAATAGCTCCATTTCCAGGGTTCCAAAATTTAACCAATGTAAGCAAAAATGATCAAGTTCTCCAAATTTGGCTTTATCTGGAGAAGTAAGGAAACACAGGGTTGTCTCCATCTTACAGAACTGTGAAAATCTGTTACTAAAATTCTCCTTTGCAGCAGCTGCTACAATGCTAGAAAATTCCTTGTAGATTTCCTGACGGCTCATAGGATTGTCTGCAAATGTAGAATTTTCTAAATGCATTTTTAGATTTGGAAAATACTTCAGCTGCCCACTTTCAAGATCCCTTTCAAAAACCTGGAGTTTTCTCTCAAATATTTTGATATTGCAAAACATCCTTTCTGCTGTTTTCCCTACACCTTGTAGATTTTTGTTCAGTACATTGAAGTGTAGTGTAAAATCTGTAAAAAATATGAGGTTGTTAAGCCAGGCCATATCAGTGAGTTGTGGAAACTCCTGCCCTTTTTCATTCATAAACAGCCTAATTTCATCCAAGCATGCTACAGATCTCTCCAGGATTTGTCCTCTGTGCAGCCACTGGACATTATTATACATAAGTAAAGCATTATACTGTGCCTGAACCTCATCAAGAAGTGTTTGAAACTGTTGAAAATTAAGAGCATGAACCATGATGTAATTCACCATTTTTGTGACATTTTTGAGGATACCATCTAGTTTTTTGCTGCTCTCTCTGGCACAGAGCTTCTTGTTGTATAATACAATGAAACTGAGTAACTGGATGTGTTGCTTGTTTAACAAAGAACTGTATGAAACCAGATGTTGTGCCCACCGTTGAATGTGCCCCATCATTAGTAACTGAAACCACTTTTTCTGGTCTTATGTCTTGTGACACAAAAGCCTCCATTACAGCATTATAGATATCTATCCCTTGTGTTCTTCCAGGCAAAAACACCAGTTTCACCAGCTCTTCTATCATGATGTCACCAACAGCATAATGCAAAATTACTGCTAGCCTTGCATGATTATTTACATCTGTGCTTTCATACAAGCACATGGAGTAACAGGCTGCCTTTTGTAAGTCAGTGGTGGGCTGCTGAGTCACATCACTTGCCATGTACAGGACTCGGTCTTTAACAGTATTTCTGCTAAGTGGCATCTCAGAGATGCAATGCATAATTTTATCCTTATTTGGGAAATCACGAGAAAGGGAATTACTCCCAGACAACATGGGCATTTTGATAAAATCTCTACCAGAGTGGGGCTTACCATGTTTTGCTATGTACAGTGAAATTTGAAAGCTGGCAACTGTCAGATGATTTGTTTTAGAAAGATAGTTCCAAACACTAAGATACTGGGAATATTTCCTCAATTTCCCTTCAAGAAACTTTTCTGTTTCACCAAGTTTGGCAGTATTTTTGCGGTTGGTGTCAAAGTGCCATCTGACACTTGATGTGTGACACACAACACGTTCACTACACAGAATACATAACACTTTCCCATTGTGTTCAGTCACTCCAAATGACTCTGTCCAGGCCTCTTGGAACGATCTTCCACTATCGGTTTTCAGTTTTGCTTTTTTTGTTGTAGCCATGTTTTGGTGTTCAAGACTTGAAGTCTACAAAAACACAAAATTTAAAAAAAATGAAGCACCCAATTCAAATCTATCCCTGTACCAAGAATAGCTAACACTGTTAGTTAACACTAAAGAACTGAATATTCCCTGAATCAACAGTCTACAGTAGTGATTCTCAGCTGGATTCCCCTTGAATCTGCTGACCACCAGCTTTTGGCCTGCTCTGAAAAAGACATCTGAGTGCATTTCCTACCTTGTGGGGGCTTCTGCTGAAATCACAGCCAGTCCAAGCAGATATATGTGCCCTTGCTCTTGTTTTCATAAATTCTTCACAAATAACTAATGTGATGCTACAGATTCAAATATGCTAGGGGGACAGTACAACACTAAAAGAATCTGTCTCTTCATTAGGACATCTCTTTGCTAAATCTCAAATATTAAATTTCACTTTTCCATAAGAAAACTAAAACTCAAAACTAAAATCTTGTGTTAGTAAATATGAATGTATTAAATCTCATAGTCCCATTGCTTCTCGGCCTTTTGGCTAAGATCAAGTGTAAATCTCATAGTCCTAGAAAATGTGTGTGTGTGTGTGTGTCTCCTTGGCAGTGCACTGACCAACCATGCAAAATCTTGGACAAATCAAGGCTAATGAGTTGCAGCTCATGATGTCATCACCTGGTGCCACTACTTTCCAAGCATGTGCATGCCCCTTGTGTGCACTGTTATCTGGTGCTCAGCTGCTGGGGCAATGCTGGGGTCCCTTGGCTCACATGCTGACAGAAAGGGCTCTGTGTGCCCACTGTGGCACATGTGCCATAGGTTTCCCACCACTGAGATAAAGGGAGCTGTACACCTCTGCACACCTGGCATGGATTCAGAATTCCAAATGGATTAAGGAGTTAAATGTATAAGTGCACCTACTGAAATAGGCAAAAACATCAGCGAGCAATGTAAGACCCAGAAGCCATAAGGAGATAAATTTGATTATATCTATTGAAAAATAGATACACACATGAAAGGTATGCATAGCAAAACAGAAAGCTCAACCCTCAAATCCCAAAACAAAACAAAATCGTAAGCAAATTCAAGGCAGATGACATAGTGGGAAAATGTACTTGAAACTCATGTTATAAGGTGATGATCTCTAATATGTAAACATCACCTATGAATACATAATGACAAATAGAAAAAAAATCAGGCAAAGGATAGGAACAGGCATTGCATAGAAAATGAAGGCATTTAAACATATGAAAAGCTACTCAACCTCAGTATATGAGAGAAACTGGAATTACTCCCAGGGGCACGAGGATGTAGCTCAGTGGTAGAGTGCTTGCCTAGTGAGTGTGAGGCCCTGGGTTTGACCTCTGATCCCCAGGTCTGCCAGTAAGAAAAATAAAAGAATTTCTGGTAATTAAACTTAAGATTCTTCACATGCCAGGCTGTAAAGATTAAAATTTTTGGTGAAATTGTTGGGAAAATTGGACGGGCATGTATTCTCATGGCCAATCAGCAGAATCTGTGAAAATGAGAAATGTGTCTGTGCCTTCAGACCAGTAACCCTACTTCTAGGACCCAGCTTATGCAGGAGAAGGAGCAGTAAGTGCACAGGCTCAGTCATTGTGTACTGACATAGCAGGATGGGATGGAACCTGAGTGTTTCCCAATATGGGATTGGTTCTGTTATGGCACATCCATGAGATAGAATACTACGAAACTGTAAAGAGGGATTAGGAGTTCTTTACAAGTTGGGGTCGTCAAGATATGAAGGCTAAAGGCAGATAAATGTACATAGCACACTGCCATCTATGTGAAAGTGAAAGGCCTGAACATTCTTAGGATAAATAAGAACTTGAGAACAGTGGGTATCTGTTTGGGGTGAGAGATGTCCTTTCTATACTTCTTTTTAATTTTTGATATTTTGGTGTTAACTATTCAGAAGAGTAATTTAAAATCATTTGCCAGCAACCAGCACTCAAGAGGCTCAGGCAGGAAGATTTTGAGTTTGAGGCCAGCCTGAGCTGCATAGCAAGTCCCAAGCCAGAGTGTACTACAGGGCAAGTTCTAGGCCAGCATGTAGTACCAAGCAAGATCCTGTCTCAAAAAACAAAAAGAAAAATCAGTTGCCAGACTGGATAAGGTTGGGGCAAACCTGTAATCCCAGCTACTCAGGAGGCTGAGGCAGGACTGTAAGTTTCAGCCCAGCCTGGACAATTCAATGCTGTCTCAAACTAAAAAACCTAAAAGGGGCCGAGGATGTAGCTCAGTGATAGTAGACTCTTGGGTTCAATCCTTAGTACAGCAATAGCAAAAAATCAATTGTCAGCAATCAACAATGGGGAGTCTGTACAAAGAAGGCTTCCTGTTTCTTTCAGAGACCTGGGTATCTGGAACCTGAGGCCAACATGGCAGCAATGAGCTGCCACCGATGCCCTCGGAGGGACTGCTGTCCAGGCATAGTTGATACTCAGCTAGGCCCATCTGGGCATTTGAAACCCTTAGATCTCGTGATTGCCCAGATCACAGTGAATTTATTCCAAGGATGTGTGCAGTGAAGAAACAATCTGGGTAGTTTCCATGGTGGAGGATGGCAGCTGTGATGGGGCTTGCAGTCCCAGCAACTGGCAGTCTAGCTGCCACAAATTCTAATTCCCCAGGATTGGCTGGGCCCCCATAGGAATATGTGTGGGCGAGGCTCTTGTTGGTGTAGGGGGGTGACTGATAACCAAGTAGACATAGGAAAACTCCTGACCAACACCCCTTATGAATACAAATGCACATCCAACAAAATATCAGCCAACCAAGTCCAGCAGGAATGCAAGGTTGGTTTAACATCTGAAAAAGCAATGCAACATACCATATTTAAAAAGGACAAAAAGCACATGATTATCTCAGTGGATGCAGAAAAAGTGTTGACAAAATCCAGCCTTTACTTTAGAAATTCTTCCTGGGGCGAGATGGGGAGATTTGGAGGAAGAGGGTTACAGGCCAGGCAGATACCCCTTAATGTCTTGCAGGGTTTCCCAGCCCCCCGCACATTTTGTTGGTCCAGGCATCTGCTGGTATACAGGAATCTCCCTCCCCATTTTAAAGCAGAACCCCTCATTTCCTCTGGTCAGGCACATGTGCAGCTTGGGCCAGGGAAAATTCAAAGCAAGTTCTGACTGTAGGCAGCTGTCAGAAATCTTCCTAGGGAGGCCCGTGGACTTGCTGTGGATTTAAAAGCCTTGTGATTCAGACCAATGATTGTTAGTGGATTCAGGCCTGCAGGTAGTCGAGTGGGTGCAGGGCCCTGGGTTTGTGGGTCTGAGGCTCTCTGGGACTTCCGGTGAGGTGCCCTCAGTGTCTCCATGTGGATAAGGAGTTGGAGGGAACTGAAAGGGACAAGTACAGTATCTGGTCAGGACAAGCAGTTTCCCTGAAGAATCAAGCCAGTAAAGTCTGTGCACCAGAGGTCACCTCTTCCACCGGATGTTCTCACCGGCTCTTCTGGGAAGAAGCTCCACTGCAGATGTAACAGGTGATCTCATTTTCTGGGAGCTACGCCTTGGGCGAAGGAGACAGAGGAGGCTGGAGGAGCACCCAGAGCAAGGTTTGTTTGAGCTTTTCTCCTAGTGGCTTCCCCAGGATTCCCAGGGCTATTCAAGTGGCAGTGACTGTCCAGGGAGCAAGGATTTTCAGGTTAGAATCAAGTGGAGCTTAGAGCAGCAATTTACACACAGAACATTGTTTTCTAGACATATCTCTGAGTGTAGCCATTGATGGCTGCTTTGCAGAATACCAACAGTTCTGTTGAATGGAGGGAAATGGAAGAAATGGGCTCACACAGCAAACTGGCAGTTGCCAATGCATTATTCTATACAATGCATTTCTCTGTAAAGTGGTGGTTTTCAGTCTCTCTCAGTCATGTGTTGCAATCAGCTGCGCCAGCTCCAAACCAGTTAATCTGATCTTTGCAGGACCCTCCCTCCGTTCTCAAGCTCCCCAGGTGACTTCAATATGCAGCCAGGGCCGAGTCCTGCTTTAGAGAACACCAGGTATGAGATTTTCAAGGATTCTCTGTCCTTCTTGGTTGGAGTCACTACATTTTTTAATTCCAGCTCACCGTGGGCACATGATTCCAATGGAAGTGCGGGGTCCTTGGTCCCTCTCGTTCTTTCCTGAGCTTAATGTGGAACTGGGTTTGAATTGGTTTCTGGTTTGACTTGATTCCTGCTCACTCTGCCTGGCTGTGTGGTTCCGGACTGAGCCCAGCAGCTCTGTGAGCTCAACTCCTGCTCAGTCCTGAAGGAGGGATGCCCCATGTGTTACAGTGAGTGGGAAGTGCCTCACAAACAGCAGGGCACCTGTGTAGGATGACAGTGACCTTGTGGATGCCAAGACAGAATCACATCTTTGCCAATGATGTTACTGAGCAGCTCTTCTTGGGCACAGCCAGGTGCCTTGTCCCTTTACTTACACCCAGTCTGAGCTGGATTTCCTGTAACCTGCAGTAAGGACCCTAATTATTTACAAATGGGGTCTAAAGCCTGGTAAGGCAAGTTGGGAATCACTGCTAAAGGAAGCAGACTTCTTGGAAAGCACTGGGGGTGCTGCAGCTAGGCATGGGGCCCCTCTCCAGGCTTCTGGGTCAGTGCCACCCGGTGAGGTTAATAGGAGTCACGTGGAAATAAGGTGCTTTGATTTTAAGAAGAAAGTCTCATTTGCCCTGGCTCCTCTTCTGGTTTTTCTTTAACAAGCAGAGCAAGTCTCAGGCTTAGACCCCTTACCACACAGTAATCGGTGGTGAAAGTTTGTTATGTTTTGTGTATAGAAACGACGTGTTTTATTTTCACGACTATCTTCATTAATGTTAAACCGTGCTAGTTTTCTTTTTAGTGATGTACTTTTCCTTCATTTGAAAAGGAGAATTGAAACATAATAAAGACAGGCAGATTTGGCAAAAATGACGATGGCAGGGTGAATGAGTGTCATCTGGGGAACACTGAGCCAGGCGAAGTACACTTAGACTGGGCCTCATGCACTTCTTCAGGCCTTGTAAGGAAAGCCTGCATTACCCAAGGCTGAGGCTGTGTGGTCAGTAATATCAGTGGCTGTGGACGCAGACATCCCAGATCTGAGAGCACCTCCTCCTTTGTCAGGTGGGATTGGGGGACAAGTTAGCGTCTCTGAACCTTCCAGTAAGGTCAGCACCTAGAACATGGAGCTGATAGTCCATTGCAGGTTTTTCTTTTCTGCGTGGAGGGGCTGTGGGGAAAACCATGGCAGGTCTGTTCCAAGGACTTGAATGTCTTGGGCTCTAGTGCCCCACTAGTCGCAGGAAACGCTTCAGTGATATTCAGAGAACGTTTGCGTAGATAAGGATTCACACAGGCCCTGAGCTTCTGCTGTGTCTGGGAGCCACACTACCTTGGCAGGAGTGGTTCAAGTCCTTGGCCCAGAGGCCTTTCCTCAGGGGACAGGTGGGACTTCTCCAGGTCCTCTTCTGGGATGCTGAGGCAGCTTCTCAGACAGGCATGTCTGCAGCTGTGTCTTCCTCCTCAGACTACAAGGCAGGATCTTCTTTTGATTCCTAGACTCCCAGATGGCTGCCTGAGGCACACTGCTGTCACAGTCTGTCTAGATGGCAGCCAATACATTGGAAAAACCCTTTCATTTCTAGCTGCTTTATCAGCTATCTAAAGGTATCCAATCTATTAGGATGTCAACTTTATTTCAATAAGACAGTAATAAAGGTACAGCAAAATTTTTTATTAGAAAAGCCAGTTTGGGTTCAAATGATCTTGCACCTTAAGGCCAGATGGTGCACTGGAGTGGCAAGCAGAGAGGTTTGCATTAGTCACATGAACACTGTGTTTGGAAAAATACGCAAGAAAAATCACTTAAATAAGATTCTGCCCTTTATTCCACTCAGAAGCTGTCACAGAAGCTATTCCACCCTTCCCTGTCCTTAGTTGGCAGATTTTGAAAGCACGACTTGAGGATTTCAAGGAATGAGTTTTACTATACGTAACTTGCAGATATGTAACTTTCGTAGCAGATACGCTGACTTTGAACACAATCCCACCTAAGTTTCAACTCCACATATATTCAAGTTATAGTTGAACATTTAAATTCTAAGTGGAGCAGGTAGATGGGAAGTAGGATACTAAGAATTACCAAATGGTGACTCTGGTGCGTGCTTAGACTTGATTTTAAACTAATTTCCAGCAGTTGAAGGTAAATTTTTTTTTTTTTTTTAACTTTCAAGCTAGATTTACCGTGAAGAATGTCTCAGGTGAGACTGCCTCTTGAGCAGCAGGTAATTATGCTGGGCCGACGTCTCAGGATGGTGGCAGCAGCCTTCCCCCTTACAGTATTTCTAGTACTTTGGGGTGTTTACATCTGAGATGTTCCTGTTGGCAGAGGCGAAACAGGCCTGCAGTTGGTACCAACTTGGTGAGCAGCAGTGTGCTTTAGAAATAATGGTCACAATGGGTAGGAAAATCCATGGCCTGCATAGGGCATTCCACCTAGTTTCATTAGGTACATTTTCCACCACTCAGGCTAAGTACTCCTCAGTTATGGGCATAGAATGACTTGGAGTAATTTTTGGGCTCCACCTGGAGGCGCAGGGCTGGCAGTCTGAGGCTGAGGTAAAGGCCCTGGCACGCTCCTGTCCATGGCAGTGCTCCCTTGGCAAGAAACAGGCCTCGTCACTTCTACGGAAGTATTTCACACAGGGAATCCCCATCTCTAACGGGCACTCACCTGTCTTCAGAAATGCTCATCTGTACAGAGGAGCAGATACCTGCATCTGACTGATACAACTACAGGCAATAAGGGGACGTCCTTTTCTACATGGGGACAAAGGTGTCGGATAGTCATTTCCCTGTTCTGCTCAATGACAAGGGAGAAAAGATGGGATGAGAAAATGCTTCTGTGTGCTGACAAGGGAGAAAAACCACAGTCACTGCCAGTCTGACTGTGGAACTGTCACGAGGAAATCTGAAGAGCAAAAAAGAAAAGCTCTTTGGAATGAGTAATTAGGTTTTCTCCCTATTAGACACCTACAGAATTGTTTGGTCCAATTACATTCTCATACTGTAGGGTGACAGGCTGCTGTGGTTTTTCAGTTAAATGACCTCCAGATTTTTCCAAAAGCAAACAGTAGCAACAGTATTCTTTTAAAATGGCTTTTATTGAGACACTTTTAGGGCTTCTGCAACATTTCCAGTTGGGAATCTTTTATTTCCAACTCTTAAGTGCTAAAATCCCTCTCTCATTGCCAGAGGCCCGTTCCCACCTCTTAGCAAAGAATCCTTATCTGTCTCCGTTCAGCCGTCCAGCCAGGACCGTCAGTGCCCACCTTGCCCCAGCCGTAGCTGCACAGTCTCATTAGTCCTCTAGGCAGGCCCACAATCCCAGGCTAAGTTCTTCCCACCTGTTAATTAAGCAGAGTAATTCCCACAAATGTGAGATGGCTAAATTCAGCTGATATTATTTAGTAATCTGTAGCATTTTGACTCAGGGACAGCCTGCCACGTTAGCTGGTACACACAGAATTTATAACCCATTTGGTAAAACAGATCTCAAAATCCTCCATGTTAGCCCCAGGTACTTAAAATTTCTAGTTTACGTTTCCTTTTTCCTTTGTGGAGAAGCATAAAAGTTACTAATTCTTTTTCTTGGAAATTAAAAATTATAGAAGTCAGCCACTTCAGATTTATTAGTCTCATGTCCCTGAGAAGTGACTGATCAGGTTCAGCAGTGATGGAGCACCCCATCATTCCAACTGCTGAAAATGTGGCCTAGTTCTGCCTCCTTGTAACTTTCTGCCTCCAGCACAAGCTGAGCTTTGGAATCTATACACAGTAAATACACCAGCTCTTTCCATCCTGACGCCCCTAACAGTGTGCTCTCCAAAGCCCTTTTCTCAACAGCAAGATGGCCAAAAGAATTTTAACAAAGAGCAGTTGCCCTTTTAGTACAATTGTTCCTATGATAAGGTAAAAACTAACACAATATCAGGGCATTAGGATTCTACTTGGAAATTAATGCCAATTTGTGTTTACATCCTTTTATCACTGAGACATTTACATTTGTATGCAGGTTCTGTTCCTTAACAAAAAGGGAACTGAAGAACTCAAGAATGTTTACTTTTGCAGTTAAAAGGGGGAAAATACACAAAACCAAAATAATTTGTAACAGGTGCCTTGAGAGAAAGCATTCTTTATGCAAATGAAAGATCTTCCATTTAAATTTCCTTGGTGACTGTGGCTTCTGTCTCTGAGGTTGCCATGGCATCAAATGGCAGAAGATATGATAGACACTCAGGACTGTCATATGTAAGAAAGCAAATATTTACATTAAGCACAATACAGCAATTTATTTAGATGCTTAAAATGAATACAAAGGGAAATAAAGATCACAAAATTATACATACTACACAGTGTGTCATATATTAGATGGTATAAATGAATACACC
>PVJO010029553.1:0-16495 GCA_004026905.1 Hystrix cristata | reverse complement strand
TTGAACTCAGGGCCTCTCGCCTGCTAGGCAAACGCTCTACTACTTAGCTAAATCTACAACCCCAGGACCAGATGGTTTATGACCACTGGAGACTTTAAGGGCCAATAGGTGAAAGATCACACTGTCCAGATTTGGATGGCTAGAAGCCTCACTGGAGCAGAGAGGCTTGTTTGGATGGTAAAATTACTTTCATCAAAAATAACTAGACAGGTTGGGGATTTAGCTCAGTGGTTAGAGTGCTTGCCTTGCAAGCACAAGGCCCCGAGTTCAATCCCCAGGACCAAAAAAAAAAAAAAAAAAAAATAACTAGACAGAATGGTATAAGTGTTAGTGTTAAGCATTTAATTTTTTTTTTTTTCGGTCAGGTTGAGATCTTTTGTAGTGTTGTAAAGAATAAACTGTTATGGTTGGAGATGGCGGTGCACACCTGTAATCCCAACATTTGAGAGACTGAGGCAGGAGGATCACTACGAGTTAGAGACTGGCATGGACTAAATAGTGAGTTCGAGGTTCGAGACCAGCCTGAACTACATAGCAAGATCCCAACTCAAAAAAACAAAAGAATAAATAAATAAATAAATAAATAAGAATAAGCTGTAGAGTGCTTGCCTAAAATGTACAGGGCCCTGGTTTCCATTCCCAGTACCCCCTGTAGGGGGAAAAAGCTGTTACTAGATAAAATGTAAAGGCAGAAGTGCAAACAGTTTAGAAATGAAAATACACACTGGAGGCCACATGACAGTTACAGAGATAGTGATTCCTAGAACTGGTAATAACAGTAAAATTCCTGCCTTCCAGCCTCACCCAGTGATTTAAAAAAAATCCACTACAGTGCATGGAAGAAATCCGCTTGCACAAGACCACTCTGCAGCGGCCAGTTGAGTGGTGCAATTGTCTGTTTACAATGCTGTACGTCACCAGCAAGTGATCTGCTCCCACCTTGTCTGTAAGAAAGATGAAGCTATGAAAGATGAACTTTGTCATCAGATGACAGATCTGCCCCCAAGGGTCCAAATACTCCCACTCCTCACCCACATAAAAATGTGAATTTGCAGAGGGGCGTTGATCTGGGATAATTAGAGAAGGAAGAAGGAATGTGGCGAAGCAGAGAGAATGGCTTCTCCAACCACAGTCCCCTGGCTCGCAGACAGTATTCAACTAATCTGTAATGTCCCACTTTAGCCCCTCCTCCCTAACTTTCACCCAGACTGATAACATTTACCTAATTTGTCAGTATTTAAAATTCCATGTCTCTTTAAAAAAGGAAACACACTATGAGATCAAATTAGTGATTTCCTTTTTGGTTAAAACATTTTGAATGTGTAGTAAAATCATATACTGTAGTTTAAAAACTAAGTAACTTCAAGTGGATACAGTGAAAAGTCTCAAATCCGTCCTGTCCTCCACTGGTCTTTCCTTCCCCATCCCTTGGGAACCACTTCTATTACTTGCTTTTGCATTCTTCTGGGATTTAAATAAATATAAACAACCTATAACCCCAGCACTCTGGAGGCAGAGGCAGGAGGATTGCTGTGAGTTTGAGAACAGACTGGGCTACACAGTGAGCTCAAGTCCAGCCTGAACTACATAGCGAAATCCTGTCTCAAAAAATCCAAAAGAGGGGCTGGGGATTTAGCTCAGTGATTAGAGTGCTTGCCTTGCAAGCACAAGGGCCTGAGTTCGATCCCCGGCACCACAAAAAAAAAAAAAAAAAAAAAAAAAAAAAAAATCCAAAAGAAAAAAAAAATCTATACATATAGATATATATCTCTCTATATAAACAAATACAAATTTTTATTTTTTTCTCTTATAAACAGAAATTAGCATGTTATATGTACTATTCTGTATCTTGCTGTTTTATTTAACCTTAATATATTTTGGAGACCTTAATGTATTTTGGAGATCAGTAGATTAGGGTGCTTTCTTAATGACTTAAGTCAATGATGCCAAGGATACATGTCTATTATCTCAAATTTTTAGAAGCAAAGGAAGATTACGGCCTTTTTTTTTTTTTTTCGTTTTTTAGCCCCTTTCCAATCTGTGTGCTGGTTACTAATAGGAATAGAGACAAAGATATAAAGCCGCCTGCCTTGCAATAAAGTGAAAAGGGGAGAAGAGAGTTGTTCATCTGCCCTGCGCCCGCTCCATGAACTCGATTTGGCTTAGCTTTGTGCTGCCTTTTTCCTTGCAAATAGGCCTCTGGTTTCACAGGCATGTTTTGTTTCTAAGAGATATCTTTTGAACAAACACTGGCTATCTGTCTGGTTTTTCTATTATTATAAATTTGGATTTCAGTTAAAATGGGAAATTTCCTGTCCTTAATCATTTTGTCTGAGTTTTAGTTTTGACCTCAATTAGATTAGACTTTTTTTTTCCAGGTTTAATCTGCCTGTTTCCTTGTTTTCAGGTCAAAGAACCCTTATTTCTCACTTAGCTTTCACTTTCACTTCCATTGTTCGTTCTGGGAAGGTTGCTTTATCTCACTTGTGGATTTCCTTCCTTCCTCCCCACCCCTCCCTTGTTGTCTTGCTTTTTTCTCTGTCCACATTTTTTTGGTGTCATTCTGCTTATTAGATCTTTGATTTTGGCCTTAATTTTTCCTTTCCCTGTTCTGAACTGTTTCAATTTGAGCTCTGGCTATAATTTGTAATAAAAGTCTAGTTGTGATGCGGTACTAGTTTATGTGTAGCCAGACCTGTTGTAGGTCTATTAAATAGTCTTCTTACCTGTCAGACAGAGGTTGTCTATTGTCAGTTCCAACTCGCAATATTAATCCCCACTGCTATGCCACAATAAGGATACACAACTATCACCACCATTTGTATCCCATCAACTCCATCAAACAAAATACGAAAATTATTTAATTGCATTCAGGATAAAGATGGTGTTTGGCACGGTGCTTGGTTTGGAGGTGGGAAACCAGTCGCTCTGGATGGTCTCTCAAGGATGGCAGGTAGCCAGCGAAGCATCCAAAATGCAAAACTGTGAGTATGTGTCTGAAATTTTTCAGGCAAGAGATCATTAGGCTTCTGTAGATCCCAATTCCTTTCTGCTCACAAATGGAGCGGAATCACTGTTATTTAAAACAGACAAATGTGGAATTTTCTTAAGAGTAATTAAATATTTTCTGCTAAATATCTTGACAGTGGTCCAGATTCTAAACTATTTCCTGTTTATTGATTCTTCACTTTAGGATAAGCCCCTAAGGACTTCTTGGCAAGTCTCCCCAAAATCCAGGAAATGAACTTGTTTTGCATTTCTACAATACTGTGTGAAGGATTGTTCTGAGACTAGGAATTCCCAGTTTGGTGAGCCTGAGAGAGAAGCCGGAGGGAGCCAAGCTGCTCGGGGTGGAGTGGTGCACTGTGCAACCCTGAGGCTTCTAAGGGGACCTCTGCCCCACAGGGGGCTCCGGGCAGACTCACACTGGCTTACGCTCGGCTGTGGGCCACACTTGCTTACGAGTGAGCTGGGCTGGGTTCGGGGAGCCTTTTGTACTGCCAGAGAGGCTCTTCATTTATATAAGAACTGTCAGTATGATGCATTCTTTTTTTTCTAATTACTTTTATTGGTACACTTTTTTTGGGTGCTGGGAATCGAACTCAGGACCTTGTGCTTGGTAGGCTAGCGCTCTACCACTTGAGCTAAATCTCCAACCCTGAAATTTTTTAAAAAGAGAAAAAAACTTTAAATGTTGCATTTAAAAAGCCCTTTCACCTTTCTCTCGGGATCAATGGGAAGAATGACTTTCACAGACCTCAGTGATACTGAGCACTGCTGAACTGAGTGACGAGTTGCTAATATGTACAAAAGAGGTGCCATTTCTTGTTTCTTATGATGCATGTTTATGATGATAACTTGAGTAGTTTTGCAATAGAGCTGATTATGACTTGACATTGGTGTTTCAAGTCTGACCGTACAACACTCTGATAGAACGTGGGCTTCTTCGTTTTCCGTTTTGCTTTGTTTCAGAGATGAGGTCTCTGTGTCGCCCAGGCTAGTGGGAGACGGCGGGGCTCAAGTGCTCCTCTACCTCGGACGCCTGGGAGCCTGGGACTATAGGTGATCGGCCCCACACCTGGCTTGAACATTGATTTTTTTCTACAGGTAAAGATGCAAGGTTTTGTTTTGTTTTGTTTTTGTTTTTGTTTTTGGTGCTGAGGATCAAACTCAGGCCTTGCACTTGCCAGGCAAGCTCTCTACTACTTAAACTAAATCCTCAGCCCCTGAAGACGCAAGTTTTGATCACAGTGTAACTTACAGTTTCCTAGAGAAGAAGGAAGAAAAGTAAACCTGGCAGCTATGGAACACATTGTACATTTATAATAGATATTGTGTGTGTTATAGTTTAATGAAATATTTCACAGTCACAGGTGAGAGTTTTGTCATTAAAGTGTGTATAATTTAGAGTCTAGTTGATTTTCTGCTAACTACAAGGCACTAGTTCTCATAGTTGCAAAACGCCCTGCACATTACTCGTATAGATCCTCCTCTACTTCATGTTAACTAAGTTAACATAAAGCTAGCTGACAATGCAGACACTGAGAGATTTTATGCAGAAGAGCTCTAGAATAAAACACGAGTTGCTCATTTTATTACTAGTTAGTGCAGCTTCTCACTGTGTCTTGGTCATCTCATAAGTGTGTTGAATTTCTCTCCTCTACTGAGAGGACGCAATAGTGAGATTCTTTTCTTTGTAGAGTTCGTATTATAATAACCCTTAGTGTACATTTAGTATGCGGAAGGAGTGCAGAGTTGCATTTCATTGGGCCCTTGCCAATTAAAATGGTGTCGGGCCGGGTGTGGTGGCACACATGTGTAATCCCAGCCCTTGGGAGGCTGATGCAGGAGGATTGCCATTCAAGGTCAGCCTGGGTTCAAAGCTAATCTGAACTACACAGTAAAACTCTGTTTAAAAAAAAAAAAAAGATGGTGTTGGGTTAGATTACATTTGATTTCTAGATTACATTTGGAATAATCACTTACTCCAAGGAAGGAGACGGTCTTTCAAGTGCTTTTAAAATTCATCCTCCTGTTGATGTTTTAGGCCACTTTTTTTTTTTTTTTTTTTTTTTTTTTTTTGAGACAGGGTCTCACTATGCAGTTCAGGCCAGCCTTCAACTCATAATGTAGCCCAGGCTGGCCTTGAACTCACAGAGATCCTCCTGCCTCAGCCTCCCTAAGTGCTGGGATTATAGGCATGTGCCACCACACCCAGTCTTTAGGCCATTTACGTATGTTAGTTTAATTTACAAATAAACTTGTTCCTCCAACTGAAAAAAACAAAAAACTATGAGATACAAGTGTACACTAATTTGAAAGGCTATAATAAATAAGGCAGACATACATTATCCAGTGCCGATGAGGATGCTGAAAAACAAGGACTCTCATTTGTCTGGGTGTAGTGGTGCACAATTGAAATCCCAGCACTCAGGAGGGTGAGAACTACATAGTAAGACCCTGTCTCAAAAAAAAAAGATTTCTCATTTGTTGCTGGTGGAAATGTAAAATAGTGTAACTACTTCGTTTTGTTTTTTGGTCTGGCTTTGTAGTTCTGCCTGGCCCAAGCTGGCTTTGAACTCATGGCAATTCTCCTGCCTCAGCTTCTAAGTGCTGGAATTACAGGCATGAGCCACCACACTCAGCTAGTGTAACCACTCTGAAAGTCAATTTGGAAGTTTCTCAAAAATGTAAGCACAAAACAGCAATGTCGCTTCCAGGTATCCACAGAAATAAAAGCATGCCTATCTAAATATAGAAAAATGTTCACAGCAAGTTGTTTAGAACAGTTAAAACCTAGAAACTACCTAAATGCCCAACAACTTGTGCACAGACAAAATGTATATCTGTACCACGGAGTACTATTTAGCAAGATGAGGAAGATGCTGTGTTATGGTTTGTGTCTAGATGTCCCCCCAAAGCCTCATGTGGTAAGAGATAGCTGGATCTAGAGTGTGTGATTACCAAGTTAATCCACTGATCGGTTTGGCATGGTTCTGCTGGGATCAAGGATGTGACACTAAGATTAAGGGTATTAGGATTAAGGGCGGGAGTACTGCCCATTCTAAAGACAGGTAGCCTGGATAAGAGATAAAATACAGGAAGAAGCTGGTTAGCTGCTTGCTTGCTTACTTTGCTGACTTCTTCCTCTCTGCCAGGCCACCCTGCCTTGGACCCAGCTGACTGTGGACTGAAACCTCCACAAACTGTGAGCCAAATAAACCTTTCTTCCCCTAACTTGGGGTGTCGGGTATTTTGTCCCAGCAACGAGAGAAAAGTAACTAAGGCACGCTGTCTCCGGTCAGCCAGAGCTTCTTTTGCTCAATCTGAATGCAAATCATGAAGCTGACATGTCACTGGATGGAGTCCAAGGAGATCGCTGGGAGAGGAGATGAGGACCTCAGCCCCCCTCCCCACACACAGAGCAAGTTTGTCACAGAAAAATAAATTCCAGGATGTGTCAGTGAGAAGCACAGGCAAATTTATTAGGCAGAATTAGAAAGTAAAAGAAAATGGGGGAAGGGACTCCGCTTTAGGAGCTAAAGAGGCCCAGCTTTGATCCAGAGGATCAGACTGGCCTGTTAACAAAAGAATGGGACCACCTTCTGTGGCCCCGGGCAGCGAGCGACGGGCTGGTGAGTTTCTGCTGCGTCGTGGTGAGTACGGCATTGCCTTCTCTGAGATGTCTGCCTCATGTTTTAGGTGTTCTCCTCTCTGTGGGATGTGGGTTAGTAGCCATTCTTACCCTTGGGGATATCCTTGCGTCTCCCTACTGTTGCTAACTACTGTTGTGGTACACCCGATCCTTGCAGTGAGTGGGGGGATAAGGGAAGTGCATTCCATATACTGTTAGCAAGGGGGAATGGGAAAGACATGTCCCTCTCTTCAGTGGTGATGGGTCATGGATTAAGACCCAGGGACCCATGTCCTGTGACCCATCAGGGTACCTGGCTTGTTTCAAAACTTCTAACACATGCTACATTATGGATGAACCCCAAAACACACGGATTGAGTAAAATAATCCAGATAGAAGAAACCATATATGATTTTACTTACATAAAATGTTCAGAAATGGCCCATTTATAGAGACAGAAATTAGATTAGTGGTTTCCTGCAGCTCAGGGTGGAAATGGTAATTAATGCAAACAGGTATAGAGATTGTAGTCTAGGTATGAAAATGTTCCAAAAAAGACATATGGTGATTGTATTACTTTCCTGTTGCTGGGACACAATACCCAACACCTACAGCTTAAAAAGAGGAGAGATTTATTTTGGGTCACAGTTTGTAGGTTCAGTCCACGGTTGGCTGGCTCCAAGGCAGAAATGGCATGATAAAAGGGCTTGCTGGAGGAAAGCCACTTAACCCAGGGCAGCCAGGAAGCAGACAGTGAAGGGAAGAGCTGGGGAAGGAGATACATCTTCAAAGGCGAGCCCCCAGTGACACACCTCTTCCAACTAGGCCCCATTTCCTCACAGCACATTTTGCTATGGGTCAACTCACTATGAGTATAGTACTGTGATGAGCTATTCACCTTCCAAAGGCCTATTTCTGAACACATGATCTAAACTGTATCAGTCAATAAAGTTACTAAAAAAGTGTTGTGTGTTATGGTACGTAAAATATGCTTCAATAAGGTAGTTTTTAAATAAAGAAACTAGAGTAACATAGGGGTAAGCAATTTCAATAGGTTGGTTCAAGGGAAGGCCTTCCTGAGGTAGCATTTGGGCAGAGGCCTGAGTGAGTAATGCACTGACGAGGGAAGATTGCTGGAGAAGAAGTTGTAGCTAACATAAAAGTTCTAAGGAAATTTAACAATTTAGTAGCAACAAGAAGACCAGTGTTATTACAGTGGACCGAACAAGATGAATAGTGGTGGTTAGCCGAGGTTGAAAATGTAAGTAGATATTATAGATCATAGCAACACATTTAGACTTCATTTTGAGCATGAAAAGAGGGGTACTTATTTGCTTTTTAAAAATCTTATCGATGGCTTTGTAGAATATTGGTAGTATAGGGAAGAGAAGGAAATAGCCTGGTCTGGAGACCACGTTGATAGACCAGGTTAAAAGTTGGCTTTTGCTTGGACTAGTAGTAATGATGCAGGTGGTATGAAAAACTCAGATGCAGGAGATATTTTGAAGGAGAACAGACAGAACTTGCTGAAATATAAGAAAAAAGGCATGAGGAAGAAGGATGACTCAAGAATGATTGTAAAGCTTTTGATCCAATCTCTTAGGCGAATGGAGGAGTTGTCATTTACTGAGATGAGACTCGTAAAGATCAGCTTTGGCAAGTTATCAAAAGTTTATTAAGTTGGAAAAGTCTAGGCCTCCAGATGGACACGCAGAACATGCAGTAGGATGAGTCCAGAATCCAGAGGGAGAGATTTAATATTTGGAAGTCATCAGCACATTGGTGGTATTTAAAATATGCTATCACTTAGCACAGTAAATCAGGATGAGGAGCAGACAAGTCTGAACAGGAGCCATTAGGAAGGAGTGAAAGCAGAAAGCAGACTGTCTTGGAGGGCAAACCAAGAAGGGTTTCAACAAAAGAGAGTGAAGAGTGACAAGGGTGAGCCCATGACTGAAGTGAACATCAGAAACAATGAGAGCTGAGGAAGTAGACAGGGCACGTACCAACAGATATTTTGAGAAAATTTTCAATATAAGGGATTGGTAACTGGAAGAAAGATGAGCTCAGTGAGAGGACTTTCCTTTTTCTCTTTCTTTCTTTCCTTCTTTCTTTCTTCTCTCCAATGAGAGACCTTTTGAAGTGGAAAGAAATCTACTGGGACTTTGGTGTGATATGAAGGAGCAGACAAGACACCTATATTATGTTCAGAGTTAAATGGGATCTATAATTGGTTGTGCTACAGAACCCTACAGCTTGCTTACAGTGGAGTTGCAACTGTGCTGTGTGAAATGGACCCTTTATGATAGAAGAAAGTGACCCCATGTGGGGAGCCTGGTTTTGACTTGATAGCCATCCATAAGAAGGCAGCAGAACAAGGAAACAGAAAAAAACTCTGCAAGGTGGTCTTTTAAGGTAATGACTTTTCAAGGGCTGGGGATTTAGCTCAGTGGTTAGAGCGCTTGCCTCGCAAGCACAAGGCCCTGAGTTCGATCCCCAGCAACCCCCCCCAAAAAAGGTAATGACTTTTCAGCAGACTCTTTAAAGATATAAAGATATAAAGGGGAATTCATCCTCTTCTTTCCAGAGCTTCAATATTCAAATTTATCTGAGAGATCCCAAAGGCTCCAGATGTGGGAACACATTTGAGTGGAGTGGCCAGACTTTGAGACCAGTTGGGAAGGAAGCTATTACAAAGCTGATTGAGTTGTGGAGTAACGGCTAGTACAGAAAGAAGTGGCTACACCCCCGGCCCTATTATATATATTGCAGTATTTTAAAAAAGAAATAGGCTAGATAGTTGTCATTATAAGTAGATTTATTTCCATGGAGTAATCACTTTCATTCATTAGCATGCCAAAAAGGCCACTGATGCTGAATCCCAATGTGTGTGGCCAAATTTTGCCAACCAAGTAGAGAAGGGGCTAATTTACCATAGAAAACAGAAAGAGACTCAAGGTGATATTGCGCTTCTGATGTGAACAAACACAGCAGGTAATATGCATGTAATACTTTACAGTTTACTAGACTGTATTTTTGCCTTTTTATGAGTAGTTTTGATAGTTGTGTAAACTCTTGAGCAAACATCATTGACATTATTCTCATTTTAATTTTTTTAGATGAATAGAGGCTTAGATGATGGTCCTTGTCTATAAATCCAACATTCTGGGAGGTTGAGGCAGTAGGATTGCAACTTTCAGCCCAGCCTGGGCAATTCAGTGACTTAGCAAAACCTGTCACAATATAAAAAAATGAGAAGTGCTAGGGACGTAGCTCAGTGCCAAGGCTCTAGGTTCAATCCCTGGCACCACACACACACACACACACACACACACACACACACACACACATGCACACACATACACACACACTCTTACAGAAATGTTCCTTGTTTTTTTATTTTTACAACGTGATAACATGACACAGCAAAAGAATAGCTAATGGAGGACTCAGATTTGGGATTTTTGCCTCCATATAGTAATGATAGAAAACAATGTGTAGAAAAACGTCACATTTATGCTGACCATGAAGGGTCAGAAGGGAGTTAGACTTGGTGGCAAACTGGAAATGAAACAAAGTAGTGAGGATCTATCTTCATTTTTTTTCCAGTACTAGGCATTGAGTCCAGGGCCTTGTGCACAGTAGGCAAGCACTCTGCCACTAACGATATGGCTGGCTCTGTCTTCTGTTATTTTTAAACATTGTTTATACAGAAGAAAAGAGAATCAAATTTGTGTTTCCAACTCTGGAGAGGTAGGACTAGGACAGGAGAGATTCCACTCAGTAGCAGGAAGAGCTCTGCAAAAAGAATTGGTCGAATTACACTCCAGAAGCGTTGAAGCAGAGCTACATGAACAACTGACAAGGCTCCAGAGAGAAAGTTTCGATGTTGTGCTCTCTCAAATTATTTTCGGACTGTGTAATCTAAAACATTAGGACTTGTTTGCAAAGCCTGTTTGCATATACCTTGTACTTTGATGCTACAGTAATTACACTTCAGGGTGGGAGCTGAGCAGCTGGGGCGCAAGGGCAGGAAGTTTAGGGACTGTGACCAGGATTCGAGAAACATAGAAGCAGTTTGCTGTTTCATCAGTCAGGGAAAAGCAGTTTTTTAGCTTAGCACTTGAGAACTCTTCAGCCTCACAGTAGGAGTTTCATTTGCAGCAAGGCTGCCCTCAGGGACCAGAGGCAGTGACTCAGAGGACAGGCAGGGCAGATTCCGCAGACGTCAGGGGAAAAGTGATGTGTGGGTAGAAGTCTTGCACGTATCCAGAGGTGCACAGAGGGCGAGGAGGCCATTTGTTCCAGGACAGCGATTTAGAGAGGGTCTGTTTCATGAGGAAGGTGTCTCCGGGAACTCCATGGCTGTGATATGCATGGGACACTTACTGCAAAGTGTGGTTTGTAGGAAGCTTGCTTTGCTGGGTCCCGGGAGCAGGGGATTTGGTACAGTGACAGAGACTAAGGGGCATGAGAAACAGTCCTTGCTGTGGCTCGAATGTTAAATAAACACATTATATGAGTACAAAAACAATGGTTGAATGTAGAACAATTGGAAAATAAAACAAAGAACCAAAAAGAACCCCTCATCCCTCAGTCAGAATAAGCACTGTAAGTACTGTTAGTAGTTTGGTGCACTTGTAGTGGATCTTACACTCTGTGTATATTGAGGGGGGTCTGGGGCTTGAACCCAGAGTCTTCACAACGAGCTACCTCTCCAGCCCTTTAAAAAAAATTTGTTTTGTTTTGTTTTGAGATAGGAACTGAGTAAGTTGCTAAGTTTCCCAGGCTGGGCTTGAACTTGTGATCTTCCTACCTCAGCCTCCCAGAGTGCTGGGGTTACAGGTATAGGCCACTGCACCTGACTAACATTATATACTCTGGGAGTTTTTTTTTTTGGGGGGGGGTGTTGGGGATCAGACTAAGGGCCTTGTGCTTGTGAAGCAAGCACTCTAACCACTGAGCTAAATCCCTGGCCCTGGGGACAATTTTTAATGTCCATTTGTCCCTAACTTTTTTTCTTGGAAAACTTCAAGCTTCTAGAAGGGATCTGAGAGGACTGTGTAATGAACACAACCGTATCTTTCACTCAATCTATCAATTATAAACAATCTACCACACACATTTCCTTTTTTTCTCCTGGGCCATTTGAAAATAAGTTGCTGTAGATATCCTGTCCGTTTTTTCATACACTGGCGTGCATTTCTAAGAATAAGGACATTTTCTTATAGAACAACATTGTCATCATCTCACCTAGTCAGTATGCGCTGCACACTTAGCAATATGTCTTACTAGAATTCTAAATGCTTTCTCTTTTATTTCTCCAGCTCTCATCTTTGCCTCCCTTCTCTTCTATTTCCTTCCTCCCCTTCTCTCTTCTTCATCAGATTTTACTGGGCACCTGTTCTGTACTACTGTGCTGGTGTCTGCCAATCGAGCTCAGAAAATTCAGATTCCATCTTACTCCAGAAAGAAAGGCAATCATCAATAAACCAAGTAATAAATGCTGGTGAGGCTTTGGTGGAGCAAGGAACCCTTGTGCATTTTGTTGGTGGGAAAGTGAACTAGTACAAGTACTATAGAAATCAGCATTGAGATGTCCCAAAAAACCAAAAATGGAAATTCCATTCTACCCAGCGATTCCCCTACTAGGTATCTTCTTGAAAGAGTTAGACATCATATTCCAGGGATACGTGCACACCCACGTGTATAGTAGCACATTTCATAATATCTAAATCTTGGAAACAGCCTATATGTCCCTCAATAGGTGAATGGATAAAGAAAATGTGGTATTTATACATGATAGTATACTACTCTGCTATAAAGAAGGATAAACTTGAATCCTTTGTAGGAAAATGAATGCATCTTAAGACTACAACATTAAGTGAAATCAGTGACACACAATCTTTAATATTGCATGCTTTCTCTCATACGAGAAACCCAAAGGATAAAGAGCAAAATAGAAGATAGAGAAAAGAAAACAGGGAGATAGATCTTCTGCAAATGGGGAGGGGACCAAAAGACAGTGGAAGGGGGAGAAGAGCGGGGCAGGGGACATGAAAAAAGAATTAAGATGTGTCATGTGCATGCACCAAATACCCACAATGAAAGTACTCATTATGTATGACAAATTGTACTGAGAAATGAATTAAAAGTTCACAAACTCAAGAAAGTTTAGAAAAGATAGACTTACTTGTGGCTGCAGTGTTCCTGTCTTAAGGCTCAGCAATGTGCCCTTCAGGGTCATCCTGCCTACAGGACTGGCTTGGTCTGGTGCCCTTGCCAGGGCACATGGCTTCACAAGGAAAAAGTCACCACTCACTGGACCACCAGTTGCCTTGTCACTAACACCTGAGCAGAACACCAGTTTCATGAAGCGCAAATCAAGGTGCACCTATGCCTACCTTCTTGACTTAGATGTTTTGTTTTTGTTTTTATCTTGACCTAGGCATTATTTTTATATGGTTGTTGGCAGTCCTTTCAAAAATGTTTCTAGGTGTTAAAATGTAAAAAAGAAAAGATTTATATGCTAGTTTTAATATTTCATAAATCTTCATGGAAACCATGCGTTTATGCATTTACTCTGAATGAAGCTACAACGAGATAACTTAAGCTTATTATTCATCCCACTGTGGTTATCTCCTCCTTATAAAAACTTTTTAGTAAACTAGTTTGTTTAATTAATTTTTTATCAATATAAATGAGAAAAAGATGTTGTGGTGATTCGTAAATATAATAGCCCAATTTCTCCAAAATTTGAAAGTATTGATTCCATCTGAGTAATGCTCCGTAACTAAATCGAATCAGCATTTGATAACTAATTAATTACATTTCTAATATTAAACTGTCTGAGCTACTGCCCTAGCACTGGAGGGCTAAGAACCCACCGCTCTAGCTTTGGGGACCAAAATGCAGGCTTCAAGAAGAGTAGCAATTTTAACTTCCATACAACTAAAGCACAACCAATCAAATTGCGTCTTGTCTCTTTTCTCTTACCTAAATTTGATTTGTGTTATTTATTGTAGATAGTTTTCCAAGGCAACTTTAATCTCGTCTTGGAACAAAGTGGAATATACAAGAATACAAAGCAACAAGCACATCAACGTATTTCAGGAAGGGAATTAGAGAGCTTGGAGATTAGAAGGGGAAAGTCTAGATTTCAGGAATTGCTTCCTACTAAAACACCACTGCTCAGAAGTGAGGGAGTGGCTCACTTTTAATTCCAACTTCATGGTTTCCTCAGACTCATCCTGGCCTGAGTAAACCTTGGCAGGACTCCTCGCTCCTACCCATCAAACAAACATCTCTTCATAATTTGGTTTTCCCCTTGGGTCAGAGAGAGAATGTGGGGGTTAAGCGGATTTTTCTGTGTTATTCTTGTTTTGGGTTTCATTTTGAAATTGACAGGTGTGAGTCAATCTTGTAATACTGAAAACTTGCACAATTTTTTTCTGATGCGCGGATAAAATCAAGTTTGGGCCTGTGAGTTGAGGATTGGAGTCGCTGTGGCCTGGACAATTTTGCTGCCTCCACCTTCTGAAATCCTTTCAGAGCAGCCATCTGGCCTTTCCGGATGCCCCTATCCCCTTTTCTCATTCCAAACAGAAGAAGTCTAAAGAATGTAGCTTACAGGGACCCTTGGACTTGGGAAAACTAAAAGGAGTCCTTTAAAAAATTACTTTGAGGTAGGTTGTCCCTATATAATTTAGGCTGGTCTGGAACTCAAGATCCTCCAGCTGGGATTACAGGTGTGAGCCAGGTGAGGTTTAAGAAGAGTGCTTGATTAAAAGATGAGAGGCTACTAGTTTAGCTGATAGGTATATTGTTTTTTGACTTCAGAGGCTTTTTGCCAATTGGATTAAATGTGTTTATATTAAAACTGGTTTGGCTAGAATCTCAAATTGAAATGTTACACTGTAACAATTGTTTGAAAGTTTGGTCCTTTGTCTGCGAAGTTAGTATTTGGCGGCTATTTTATTTTTTTGAGACAGGGTCTTGCTATGTAGTGCAGGCTGGCCTGGAACTCACTGGGTGCCCAGGCTGGCCTCGAACTTGCGCGATCCCCGTTCTCTGTCACTGCAGCATGCTCAGTCCGTGGAGACACCATGACCTTCGGGATACCGGGGGACCATTTCCTCATCAAGGGCACCCAGGTAGCTGAGCTCCCCTGCTGGAACCTCCAAACAAGCTCCCGAGGTGATAGTTGTGTGCTGCCTGCCAAGTCCAGCTGCAAGTTACATCAGAGGCATGTGGCTTTCCGATGGACTGTGCGTGCTGGCTGAGGAAAGGCGGAGCTAGCGCTGCACTGTGCTCAGTCCGTGATGCCCATGCCGTGCTTGAGTACCACCATCAAGTTCTGAGGAAATATCGCTAAAAGTCACCGAAAATGTTAAGTTTATGATACGGCGGGGCCACATTACTGGCTGTCAAGGGCTGCATGGAGACAATGTAAATAAAGTGCTTTCCCCAATTTTCTAGCAATTAGCACTTTTATATATGCTAGACAGTATTTCTTTTCATCTTCCAGGGGTAATGATTCTGTTTATGAAATCACATGAGGTTGATATCAGCTACCCAAACAATTAAGTGTGTCAACCCTTTCAGTGTTTCACTTACAGCACCTAAATTCTATTTTTAAAAGGAAGAAAAAAGTGAGGGAAGAAGATGAATGTAAAAGGAATGTAACTCAAATGGTCAAATCTTGTAGAGTACGACCAACTTTGTTGGCAGGTTATGGGGAGGAACCTGAGGCATATTAGGTCATGAGGTAATTGTCACTTTGTGTTTACACTAAGGCCGGCACCATGGTGATCCGCAGCAGCATCTGGAGTCCCACCACAGTCTAGTCTCTCTCCCAGGCCAGGCTGGCTTTGAAATAGGATTAGGGCATGGCTAAGGCTGGCTGGCAAGGGAACGTGACCTGGGAAGTGGCCTGCACCTGGCGTCAGCCTGAGGCCTGCTTTTCAAACACCACCCCTCACGTGGACTGTAGGGCGTTCTCAGGAGATTCCATGGGAACTGCATTGGATAAATAGTAGCAACACCTGAAGCAAGGCCCTTTTCTTCTCTACCACGCCACCAGGAAGGAGCTCTCCTTTTTCTCTCCCCTGGAAGACGATGGCTGCATCCCCAGCACCGCTGCTACCATGCCTGTCTGTGGTAACCCCTACTGTGCCTTATAGGCCCGGTACACATTTTGCTGTATCTATTGTTATGCTCAACTTTCCTTTTCTTCTTTTCTCTATACTTTAAATAAAACTTTAGAACTACTATTTGTCCCCCTCATTCAATTCTTTGCTTGAGGAGGGAAAGAACCCAGCAATATCGGAACCCGTCCGATAACAGCTTCACTTGCTCCTGATTTTTCCAGAGTCACTGTCGAGGATGGAGGGTGGCAGGAGGCCAGAGCTTCCTGGCTCTAGGTGTCCCCCCCACTGCACGCTGCAGCGCAGACCCCTCCCGGCCTGTCCTGAACTCTCGGGGCTCCCAGCCATCCCACCCTTGTCTCAGCCCAGCTGCTCGCCTAGGCCTGGGGCTGACTCCTCCATCTGGACACTCCCTCCCTCGGGCGGGCCCTTGAAACCCGCTGGGGCTTTGCAGATTCTCTTCCGGAACAGAAGGGGAAGTCAGAGGAGAGCAGGGAGTGGTTTGGACACTGACTGCCAAAACTCAAAATAAACTGCCCAAACTTGTTGCCTCAACAGTCCCTTCTGGCACAAAACCTTTAGACTTCCTGTAGATAGTTTTCTTCTCCTTCAAAACAAGTTTTTTAAAAAAAATTATAGAGCTTTTCAAACATGAAAGTAGAGAGAAAAGCTGAAGTAGAGAGAAAAGCATAATTAATCTCCGAGTACCCATCAC
>PVJO010029552.1:0-16693 GCA_004026905.1 Hystrix cristata | reverse complement strand
GGATGATGGAGCACGTCACTGCGGCTCCAAGTTGGTGGCCCCAGCTCCTTCCACACTCTGCCCTTCTGTCCACACCTGCAGCCGGCTGCGTGGAGCCGCAGGCTCCTTAATCCAAGCAAAACATGGCTTCTGCAATTTCCCCAGAACCTCTTCCCGCCAAAGAGCAAGTAGGCTGACTTGCTTCTCAGCCACTCGAAAGACTAAATGACAGCACATGGCGTGCACTACATGTGTCTCCTTGCGGACCCCACATACCTCGTACGTCCTTATGTCTGCAGCTTCCCTCTGCCCGAATCCTAACTGAATGGATGCAGCGCGAAATGCACTAAAAACGGCCAATGTGAGTTTTCGGTCCCTCGGCATTATTTAAATCACAGAAGCGCATCGAGGAGGATAACAAAGAGCAGGAGAGGCTGGAAGTTCCCTTCTTGAAGCCAAATACATCTCGGTGCCTGGTAGGGATGCGTGTGTGTTTTGGATTTTTACTGAGTTGATTCTGAATTACTGGGAGGTGAGAATCATCTTGCTGCAGAAGCTTCTGGGTGCTCAGGCACGTGCTGGCTACCTTGCACACATTTGCAGCCCCGTTCCAAGGTGCATTAAAATACCTTTGCAAGCTCCACAGCAGGCCGGTGGCCAGTTTCGGCTTGATTCTTGGTTACGGCCTACAGCCCGGTTTGTCTGACCACTGTCAATAGTTGCTTTTATGAACAATGATCAGGTTGAATTTAATCACCAGCAGCTTATAAATAGATATATAGATACAATCTATGTGATGTGTAACCCAATTCTGGGACACCATGAGAGTAACGCTGTATCACCCAGGGGCAGTGCTGCAAATCTGTCATGGCAGCACTCTGGGAGGCTGAGGCAGGAGGGTCACATGGTCCAGCCCAATCAGCACACCTTTCTAACGTAGCAAGACCCTGTCTCAAGAAAAGAAAGAAAAAGAAAAAATTGGAAAAGGAATGCAATGTGGTTCAATTCTCATTTGAATCCTAAATATTGCTGTACTTAGGAAATAGTAAAAGATTAAAATTCTCCCACCTTCCCTTTCCCCAGTGATAAAGTCCCTTGAGTTTCCCATATGGACCATTTCAGAAATGAACGCATCTGCATTTCGTCACGGGGTTTTTTAAACTATCAGTTCTGAAAGGCTCTAGGACACCACAGCACTTATTAAAAATATCACATGTACCATGAGGGTCTTTCAGTCTTTCTTCCCACACGCTCTGTCTTTAATCTGAAAAAACAAAATTCCTAAATGTAGCCCGAGAGGTCCTCGGTTTTCACACGGCCATAGAGAGTCCAGCGTTTGGCTCTGACAGTCCACCCTGGAGTGTGCAGCAGATCCGGGTTTGGAAAATCCCAATATTCATACCGAGACTCGGCAGGCCCACGGGCGGGCTGGACATGTTGGCCACTTTGCAGCCTGCCGCCCAGCATGAAACACAGCCTGGTCTAAAAAATGTCAAGGGTGAAAATAGTGTCGAAGGCACTTTCTTTAGGAAGAATTTAACCACCATGATGAAAATACTTAAACACACACACACACACACACACACACACACACACACACACACACAAAACAGGACTGAAATCTGAAATCACACACCATATTTCATTTCCCCAAACCAATGGCCGGGCCAGTCTAAGGGAATTCTTCTTTGCATTACATTATTTTCACATTTGCACACAATCCTCCCACCCAAACCCACTGGACATTTTGTACAAACAGCCCTGCATGCCATTACATCTGGAAACCACTTTCCTAGGGCCAGATCCCTTTCTTCTAAATTTCTGAAATGGTTGGCAAAGACTACTCTTCCTCATAGTCCCTTTTGTGTTTCTGTCTAAACACCTCCCTTTCCACCTGTGTTTTTGTTGATTGGTATGTCTTGTCTTTGTAGCTTGGTCTAGCTAAGTGTTTCATTCATCAGTTTGAAGAACCAGGTTTTCCATTTGCTGTTTTTTTGAGGATTGTTTTACTGGAAACTGGGAAGCACAGAATGAATGGAAAAATGGGTAGAAATCAGGAAATGGGTAGAAAATTACAGGTAGGAGAAAAGCATTCTTGGGTGCTACTACACAGTAGGGAAATTGTAGCTAGTGATAATATCCTGCACAAAACTAGAAGAAGCAGGGTGAGGTGGTGCATGCCTGTCATCCCAGCACTCGGGAGGCTGAGGCAGGAGGATTGCTGTGAGTTTGAAGCCAGCGTGGGCTACCTAGTGAGTCCAAAACCAGCCTGGACAGCATAGTGAGACCCTGTCTGAAAACGCAAAGCAAAACAAAACAAGATAGCAAAGAAAAACAAAACAAACAAGCTAGAAGAAAGGATTTAAAATATTCTCATCACAAAAATTTCAATGATTATTGGATAAGGGCATAGATATGCTTATCCTGATTTGATCATTAAACAGCATATCCTAATCTGATCATGAAGCGTCACACAGGTATTGCAACATTGCCTCATCGTCTGTAGAATTTTGACAGATGCAATAGAAATTTACAAAGAACATTCACATCTTAGCATTTTATTTTTGATACATATCAGCTGCCCGTTTTTATGGGATACCGCGTAATAATTCTGTGCATGTGCACAATGCGAGATGGATCCAATTCCAAATCTGCTCAGAAGCAGTCACATTTTGAATTTCATTTCGGATTGACCCAGAAGGGTCGCGGCAGTGTATGGGGACAGCGTAGTAATTCAACGCTTGCACCCAATTGCACAATGATGGACTGGGGAAATTGGCATTTCCATTCCCCAATGTTCACACCTCTGGGCTGCAAACACTGAACGTTTTCTGCTGTGGCTATTTTGCGGCATGCAACAAATGGTTCTAAGGTCTATTCCAGCAATCCAAAACCACATTTCGTTTTATTTCCCGCTGCTGTGACCTGAAGCCGGGCTGCAGCATGCTGGAGACTCCAAGCTGATCGCTTTTTCCTTTTCCCCGCCAGCTTCGACTCCAGAGTGAGGGCTTTCGGCAACGGGACGCTGGTGGTGACATCCGTGACGGAGAAAGATGCCGGGGACTACCTGTGCATGGCCCGGAACAAGGTCGGCGACGACTACGTGGTCCTCAAAGTGAACGTGGTGATGAAGCCAGCCAAGATTGAGCACAAAGAGGAGAACGACCACAAGGTCATCTACGGGGGCGACTTGAAAGTGGACTGTGTGGCCACCGGGCTGCCCAACCCCGAGATTTCCTGGAGCCTCCCGGACGGAAGCCTGGTCAGCTCCTTCCTGCAGGCGGACGACGGCGGGGGCCGCGCCAAGCGCTACGTGGTCTTCAACAACGGGACACTGTACTTCACCGAGGTGGGCCTGCGCCAGGAGGGCGACTACACCTGCTTGGCTGAGAACCAGGTGGGCAAGGACGAGATGCGAGTGCACGTCAAAGTTCTGGCAGAGCGCGCGGCCATCCGCAATAAGAGCTACTCGGTGGTACGGGTGTCCTACGGGGACATGGCCACGGTGGCTTGCGAAGCCAAAGGCGAGCCGGTGCCCAAGGTGACCTGGCTTTCTCCAACCAACAGAGTGATCCCCGCATCCTCTGAGAAATACCAGATTCAGCAAGACGGGACTCTGCTCATCCAGAAAGCCCAGCGCGCGGACAGCGGCAACTACACCTGCATGGTGAGAAACGGCGCAGGGGAAGACCGGAAGACGGTGTGGATCCACGTCAACATGGAGCCCCCCAAGATCAACGGGAACCCCGACGCTCTCACCACGGTGCGCGAGATCGCGGCGGCCGGGAGCCGCAAGTTTATCGACTGCAAGGCGCAGGGCGTCCCGAAGCCCAGGGTGCTGTGGGCCTTCCCCGAGGGCGTCATCCTGCCCGCCCCGTACTATGGGAACCGGGTCACTGTGCATCACAACGGCTCTCTGGACATCAAGAGTCTGCGGAAGAGCGACTCGGTGCAGCTGGTGTGCATCGCCCGCAGCGAAGGCGGGGAAGCCAGGATGATGGTGCAGCTGACCGTCTTGGACCCCATGCAGAAGCCCATTTTCCACGATCCCGTGAGCGAGAAGATCACGGCCATGGCCGGCCACACCATCAGCCTCAACTGCTCGGCCGAGGGCAGCCCGCCACCCACCCTGCTGTGGGTCCTCCCCAACGGCACGGAGCTGCATGGCGGCCAGCGGCTGCACAGGTTCTACCACAAAAGCGACGGCAGGATGCACATCACCGGCCTGTCGCCCGTGGACGCCGGCGCTTACCGCTGCGTGGCCCGCAACGCCGCCGGCCACACGGAGAGGCTGGTGTCCCTGAACGTGGGGTTGAAGCCCGAGGCCAGCAGCCGGTACCACAACCTGGTGAGCATCATTAACGGGGAGACACTGCATCTCCACTGTGCCCTTCCGGGCGGCCGCCGGCAGGGCCGCTTCTCTTGGACACTGCCCAGCGGGATGGCACTGGAGAGTCCCCAGGTGCTGGGGCGCTTTTCCGCCCTGGACAACGGCACCCTCACCGTGCGGGCGGCCTCGGTGTTCGACAGGGGCACCTACACGTGCAGGGCACAGACGGAGTATGGCTCCTCCGTGCTCAGCATTCCGGTCATCGTCATCGCCTACCCACCCCGCATCACTAGTGAGCCAACGCCGGTCATCTACACCCGGCCCGGCAGCACTGTGAAGATGACCTGCATGGCCATGGGCATCCCCAAGGCCGAGATATCGTGGGAGCTGCCGGACAAATCGCATCTGACGGCGGGCACGCAGGCTCGTCTCTATGGAAACAGGTTCCTGCATCCTCATGGATCTCTCACCATCCAGCATGCCACCCAGAGGGACGCCGGCTTCTACAAGTGCACAGCCAAAAACATCCTGGGGACGGACTCCAAAACCACCTACGTGCACATCTACTGAGATGGCCACAAGGCGAGGTGCACTGCATGGTTGTTCTTTAGAAAGGGAGCACCAGGCGCCATTTGTAAGGGAGCCCAGCGCTCCGGGCTTTGCAAGCTGCAGGGACTCACGGGGTGCGTCAGTCCCTGGCGGGTTCCAAGTCGGCGATGGCTTTGACCTTAGCTCCTTGGATTTTGAGCTGAGGCCAACTTTTTTAGTCCCTTGGGTTTGACGATGAAGGCGATTTTAACTTGAGCTCCTTGGGATTCAATCTGAGGTTGACCTTCCCTTGCTCCCCACGGGATTCAAGTTGTGTCCAACCTTGACGGAAGCTCTTTGGGTTTCAGGACGAGGTAGATCTTGACCTCAGCTGCTTGTGTTGGACGTAGAGGTCAGTATTGACCTAAACTCCTTCAATTTCAAGTTGACACCGTGACCAGGGCCGCCTTTGTTGGAAGCAAAGGTGGACCTTGCCCAGAGGTCCTTGGGGCTCAAGATGAGATTGATTTTGACTAGGCTTCTTAGGGTTCAAATTGGGGTTAACCTTGACTTACGAAGCTCCACAAACCACGGGAAGGCGAACTCAGCCTCCCTGAGGACTTTTCTCTATGTTGACACCATACTGTAAACTCCCACCTGCCATTTCCTGGCAGGCAGGATCCAGCTGCAATTTCTGTTTTTGCAAACATCTCTCGGCTGTCTTCGCCAGCATCCACAGGATCGTTCGGAAGCATTTTCTAAAAACAAACTATAACAATGAATGGTGTCTGGATACCCCACGGGAGACACCTCGCCTGGCTAAGTCACTGCAGCTTTCACAAGATGGAACATTCTAGAACAGCTTCTCTCCAATTATGTCTTCTTTGGCCCCAAAACTCCAGTGTGTCCAACAAGGTCTTCAAACCACAGTGATCATTAGGTTTGTTTAAATCCCTAGTTCCATGCTTTACAGCTACCACTTTATATGAAAGGACTCTTTCTCCTTGGAAGTCACTTTTTATATAGTGTTATATATATAAATATATATATTTTTTTCTTTCTAATAAGACGATGAGACTAGAAAGGAAAATACTTTCTATCTCATTAAAAAATAATAAATTATTGGTCTTTACAAGACTTGGGTACCTTACAGCAGGCATGGAAACGCAATTAATGAAAACAAAATTTTGTTCCATTTTCCTTCAAATTCAAGAACCACTATTACATTCATTTTCCCAGGCAGAGATATTGAATTTCCTTGTATGTAAAATTAATCCTGAAAGCTGCAGTCTAGGCTATGGGGGGAACATGGGATGAGATGAAAGAGAAAGCTAAGTCATGATCTCACAGAACTGAATACGGAAATTTCTAGAAAATTCTGGAAACTTCTCTGTGGCATCAAATCTCTCTGTGGGGTCCAAGCGACTTCCCTCCCCTCTGTTGTGGGCATTATTTCACGCTCGCACACAACAAGACAGCTGTTATTTCCATGGCTGCTTTACTGTATTTTTAAGGTCCACATACTGTGTGTACATTTGATAATAAAACAATGTTTTCCAAATAATAGTGTGATATTTCTAATGGCTTAAAAAACAAAGGACCTTCAAATGAATTTGAGGTATTAATCAAGCCATTGAAAGCAAACTCCTTGTGTTTCCCACATTTCAATTATTCTAGTCTCTACACATTCTTAACAGGTGGGGAAACTGAGTCAAAATTTTGGTTGAGGAGGGCTCCAAGGAGGTGTTGACAGAGAACATGGCAGGAGCTGACTCTCTCTGTCCATTTGGACACAGGTCCAATAAGCAGTGAGATGAGGTGGGGGTGCGAGGAAATAGTGCTGGAGCTCCCCGGGAAGCTTTCCTGGGGAAGCAGCGGTGTGCAGGACGCAGGCCTTGCCTGAAGCTCTCACAGTAAAGACTGGCCCTTCGGGTTGAGCAGGCCTGCCCAGTCTTGGCCCCGTGGGCATCTGGGCTGGGTGGTTCTCCGTGGGGACGCCAAGCTGTGCACCGTAGGGTGCCGAGCGGCGACTCTGAGCTCCATCTCCAGGGCCAGCAGCAGCCTCACACGATGTGACCAGAAAAATGTCCCCACACACGGCCACGTCTCCCTGCAGCGTGCAAAACTATCCCAGCTGACAGCCGCTGCCACAGATGACAAATAAGTAGATAATAGATGATGCATAGATACGTGACACAGACGGACAGAAGACTGATATCATGTGGGTACATGTACAGACAGGACACCAGATGTGTTAGATACATACATAGATGATGTATTGTAGGTAGGTGACACATACATACACAATTATAGACAGAGTGGTGACTAGTAAGTATATAGATGATATGGATAGATAGAAGATGTACAGGCATATAATATGGATGGATTATAGATACATAGATGACATGCAGATATAGATGACAGGTGACAGATAAGTGATAGATACATCCATGTTTATAGATTGGTAACTGATAGGCATATAGACAGGAAACGGATAGACAGAAGATGAAGAAACATAATGTAGATAGATAATAGACACGTAGATGACATACAGATATAGATGATGGATGATAGATGAAAGGTGATTGATATATGCCTGATGATAGATTGGTAACTGATAGACATATATACAGATGATATGGATAGACAGAAGATGAATAGACATAATATGAATAGATGATAGATACATAGATGACATGCTGAAATATGTGATAGATGATACATGATTATAGATAGATGCATGATTATAGGTAGATGCATGATTATAGATCCATGATTATAGATAGATGCATGATTATAGATAGATTGGTAACTGATGGACATAGAGATGATATGGATAGTCAGAAGATGAATAGACATAGTGTGGATGGATAATAGACACGTAGATGATATGCTGATATATATGATAGGTGATAGACACACGATTATAGATAGATTGGTAACTGATGCACATGGAGAGAGATGATATGGATAGACAGAAGGTGAATAGGCATATACTATGGCTAGATCATAGACACGTAGGTGACATACAGATATAGGTGACAGATGATAGCTGATAGGTGATTGATAGATGCCTGGTTATAGACAGACTGGGTAACTGACAGACATTTACATAGATGATTTGGACAGACCGAAGATGAGTAGGATATACAATATGGACAGATAATAGATACATAGATGATATACTGATACATATAATAGATGATATAAGATGTAGAGAGGCGATTGATCATGCCTCATTAGAGACACAAGACTGACAGGTAAATAGATGATATAAACAGGTCGGAGACTGATATTCTATGGCTGGATGTATAGATGGTCCATATAGGTACATAGATGACTATTAGATACATAGATAGAAGACGGATGGTGATAGACACACACATGTTTACAGATGGGCTGATAATTGAGAGATAGAAGGTTGACAGGCATATGATAAGATTATACATACAGATGCATGATAAATACATGACATAAGACAGATGACAGATAAATACATACGCTTGTAGATAGGTGGATAGTAACTCAAAGATGACAGATGTAAATGATGGACAGGTAAAAATAGATGATAGATACGTAAATGATTGATACAGATGCTGAACACATGGTAGACTAGATATATGATTGACCAATAATATGTACAGATAGATACGGAGAAGACAGACAGATAGATAGATGGATAGATACACGATAGAACTGGAAATTAGGCCATCTGGGTCAGGGTGGCCCTGAGTCCAGCGTCCTCATGAGAGACAGAAGAGGGACACAGACACAGAGGAGAAGCCGTGTGAAATGGAGGCAGAGACTGGAGTGATGGGGCCACGGCCCAGGGCCACTGGAGCCCCGGGAGGAGGCAGAGCCAGGAGGGTCTCCCCTGGAGCCTGTGGAGGGAGTGTGACCCTGCACACCTTAGTCTCAGACTTCTGGGCACCATGACTGGGAAGGTATGAGTCTCTGTTGTTTGAAGATACCAATTTCGGAGTGCAGAAAGCGGCACTGGGAAACAAACAGCAGTATTTAACAGATTCAAGTAGGGCCTATCATGACCCCCAAGTCACTAACTAAATCACTAACTTTGTGACTTAGTTACAGTAAGATGCATTTAAACCACATTTTTTTTTTTTTTGGTCAAAAACTGGTGTTCAATGTGAGCTGACCATGTATTACAATCCCATATAGTTGCACCCTTACTTGTAAGGATTATACGAAAAGATAGCTCTCTGGGAGGCCGAGGCAGGAAGATTGCAAGTACAAGCCCAGCTCAGGCAGTTTAGCATCTTAGCAAGACCTCGTACCACAATAACAATGTAAACAGAACTAAGGATACAGCTCAGTGCAAAAGCTATGGGTTCCGTGCCCAGTACTGCAAGGAAAACAGACAGGCATTCCCTCCCTCCCCTGCAGGGCTAACTGGTTTTCACGCTTGTAAATGTGTATGCACAAAGAGTATCCTCAGCTCACACCCAATTCTCACACTCCCAGGCCCCCGCTGCAAAACAAAACCTCAGCCAGGCTGCACGGCAGGTTTGCAATTGCAAATGGTCATTGAGAGGCAAGGAGACTGGGGCAGATTTGAGGCCTGGGGAGAGATTCATCCCTTCCCGACCCCGGAACAGGGACTCTGACACCAAGGTGTCCTGGGCCGTGCTCCCGCCACAGGCTCCAGGGGAGACCCTCCTGCCTCTGCTTCCTCCTCGGGCTGCAGGCTGCTCCAGTCTCTGCCTCCATCTTCATGAAGCTTCTCCTCTGTGTCTGTGTCCTCTTTTCTGTCTCTCATGAGGACACTGCTGTTGGATTCAAGGCCACCCTGAGCCCGGATGGCCGCATCTCCAGATCCTCCATGAATTCCCTCTGTGGAGACCCTGTTTCCAGTCAGGTCCGACCCCAGGTCCTGGGCTCGGGACACGGATCACCTTTTGGGGGGCCACCATTCAATCCGCCGCCATTGTATCCAAGTCTCTTCCTGCCTTTTCTCACTCTGGAAACCTGAACAGGTTGATTGGTTTCAGCTCGGTGGGTTCAGGGATGTTAGGACTTCAATCTAAGGTGGACCCTGGAAGTCCCACATTTGGAGCCGGGTCCTGGCAATTCAGAGACGCCATAAATGACTTCCGCTAAGAGAAGAGCTGAAGGTAAAATGCCACTATTAATTGCCATAGTCAACCTGACTGGAAGAAGAACCACCCCACGGAGCAGTAAAGCACAGTGCTGGGCGTGTCCATGGATGATTGACAGGGAGCCCAGCAAACCGAGTGTGAAGACCCATCCCGGATGTGGGTAGCACCAACCAATGGGCTTGGAGCCTGGATGGTATGAAAGAGAAAGAAACAGGAAGTGTCGCCATTTTGGACTTTGATCTCCACCCTCCCGATGCAGACTGTCCAGGAAGCTTCCAGGCCTTTGACCTCGGATGGGGGCTGTACCCCGATCCCTCTTGGCCTGAGACTCCCATCTTCTTGGATGAGCAACTACTGGATCCTCCATCCCTCCAGAACATAGACGGCCATTGTGGATTCTCCTGCCTCGTCCTGCGAATGGCCCATATGGATCCTTCTACCTCCGAAGCTATAAGCCTACCTAATAAATCCCTTTGTTTGAATGCACATATATTTTATATTGCTTTTGTTCCTCTAGAAAACCCTAATACATACAATAAGATATTTTGAGAGAGACCATAGTCATGTAATATTTATCAGTATATTATTATAATTATGCTACCTTATATTTATTTATTGCTGTTTGTCTCTTAAATTTAGTTATTGCTGTTAATTTATATATACAAATATTCTCACAGGTCTGCATGTATAGGAAAAGATATAGTACACACACACACACATATATATTGTTCAGTATCACTCAGTTTCAGACATACTCTGCAGGTGTTTGAAGGCGTTGTTCATGGATAAAGAAGAACCATTTTATCAGCTATTATTGTTGCTGTTGTTATTGCTATTATTACGATTATTTTTCATGGAATGGTGCTATAAGTCAAAGTCCTACGATGCACTGTAATTTTTAAAGCATCTTCCATATAACTGCCATTTAAACTGCTCAGCAGTACTTTAGGCTAAACATTGCTTTTTTTTATTACAAAAGGGACAGTTAAGACTCACAGATGATGTGAACGACTTAATCTCTCCCCGTTGGTGGGGTCTAGAGAAAGGTCTCGGTGGCCCTGACGTGGTATCTGGGGTGGATTGTCAACCACAGCACACATCCCTTTTCCCTACACTACCCCAGTCTCAGTCTTTAAATACACAGATCCACTTCGCCATTTTGGAGATGTTGTACAAAGTGTATTTTACTTATCTATTTTAAAAGCCATAGAGAGTTTTGGGAATAATGATGCATTGTTAGTGGCAAATTTTTTTCAACTTTCTTTTGTGAAAAATAAATATGGATGTGTGGGTTTTGGAAGGAAAGGGTGAAGCTAGTTTGCATTACTGTCTAGCGACATGAATTCAAAGGCAATAATCAAAACAAGCAAACCCCAAACCTAAGAGATTCCTTCTACACTGTAAAGGTTCACACGGTCCTTTTTTATCGTTTTAGTTATGTGAGCTTTTGTAAAATACATGAACATAATGTAATAATCCATTTTTGGGCTCCAGTCAGTGGTTGGGATTGATAGTTTTCCTCAAAATTTCCATCCAAATGATTGCAAAACTAGCTTATGTATATAAATTTATCCCTCTGTTTTTCTCTCTGGATAGTGGTAGTTGATTGAGTTCTACATTAAATAAACAGTTAAAGGAAGAAATATAAGAGGACTTTCAGAGGACCCGATAAAAATCCACCATTTTATTTTCTTAGCATTAGTGTTGCAAACTGAAAACTGTCCCATGAAGCCAGGTTTTAAATTAAGAGGAAACATAAATAATCGCCATTGTTATTTTTCCCTACAGAAAACTAGTGCGTTTTAAAATGAGGGAAAATTAAGCCAGGTGTGGGGGTGCCCACTTGTGATCCCAGCACTTTGGGAGGCTGAGGCAGGAGGATTTCTGAGAGTTTGAGGCCAGCCTGGGCTACATGGTGAGTTCAAAGCCAGCCTGAGCTACATAGTGAGATCCTGTCTCAAATAAATAAATAAATAAATAAATAAATACATACATACATACATACATACATACATACATACATACATAAAAAGAGGGAAAATAAAGCAGTTCACAAAAGGCCAACCAGCGTGAGACAGGGAGGAGACACTGGTCACTAAGCAGGGAGACCGTGTTGCAGGATTTCACACAGGCGGCTGGAGTTGTGCACACAGCGCTGCTTGCACTAAGCCCGTATTTCTAATTAGGCCCCAGCCGACCAGCTTACACAGCGGATGTTTAAATTTACAAAACGTTATTATTATAGCAAAAGCCATCTTGCCGTGAATCCCCCTCAAAATGCCCCCTCACTTTGCACATGCTCCTCCCACATCCTGGCTGCTTCCTGCAGCAGCTCTGGCGTCCTCCCTCCTGAGGGTCTTCAGCTGCGCCGTCCTGGCTGCCTCGATGTCCTGAATGGACTCAAAACGCTGACCTTTCCTGGTCACTCTGACCTTGGGGAGGAGTCGGGAGCCGCACGGTGCCAGATCTGGTGACTGAGCATCCTTATTCTCCTTTTCCTCCTTCTGTCTCTCTTCTTTCTCCCTTTTTTTCTTCCTTTCTCTCTTTCTTTTCCTTTGTCTTTCTCTTCCCTGCAGAGTGCAAATACACATTCACCATTTTATAGAGAAACTGTCTCTTAGGCCATCTCAAATTTCTGTTTAGCTACTTAGACTTCATAGTTCGAGTCGCATGAATAATTTACACAGCGTGACATGCACAAGACTTAAATTGAGCAAGCCCACATGAGGCTTTGGGACTTATTTTGAAAATAGCGAATTTAGTCTTTTTTTTGGGGGGGGGGTGCTGGGGATGCAAATGCACTTTTTACAGACATTTTTCCTCTTAATTTTGTTAACAGAACTGCGTTTTGGGGAAGGATGGAAGCTTTAAGGTTTTTCTGTGGCTGTTTCTCATATTTTCTGTTGCATTTCTCATCCTTTTTAGGTTTGGGGAACCTCTCCTTCTTTCTGAGGATACGTATTTATTTCGTTACATGCTTCTATAGTAGTTTTTCATTTTAAAATATTGAAATGTAAATCATGTGAAATTCAGTCGAATGCATGATGTGAAGATCTTTTGTTTCACCCGAAGAGTAAACCAATTAGTCTAACACCAGGTGTAAAGTAATTTATTATTTTTCCCTAGTGATTAGAAATGCCATTTACCTTAAATATCTGTTATTTTTCTCTCTTTCATTGTAAGATGATATTTTACAATGCAAAAAGTTTTAATATGTCAATACGCATTTCTTAATATTTTTTATATTATTATGTGTACTCTTCCTCCATTTTGCCTTTTGATAAATTTCATTTGCTAAACTTTTATAACCCAAAGTCTCCATGATTTTATTCAGGCTTCACTTATTGATTTATAACATCTTTTGTGGTGCTGGGGATTGAATCTTGGGTCTTGAGTACGGTAAGCAAGCGCTCTACCCGAGAGCTGTATCCCCAGTCTCTTTAACGGGATTGAAAAAATGAAACAATTTCGCTGTCATTATCTTTGATAATAGTGTGTCTTCTCAAAGATGCGAAATCTGCCTTAAGTGTCTTCATTAGTGCCTTGAAATATTTGCTAAATATTGAGCCAGTTATTATTTTGTGGGATCTCTTTATCGCCTTCCTTTTTAGCTGACAGTCTTCATTAGTCTCTCTGGGAAAAATCACATAGTTCTCCCTCTTCTCCACTAGCTGTGTTTTTAACATTTTTTCTTATTTTTTTTTTCCTACTTGCTAGTTTCAAAGCAGTGATTTCTGATTCTTGGCGAAGGGAAATAGGACAGCGTTAGGGTTTTGCCGTGAAAATGTCAGGTACCAATTCTGTAAAAACATACGAGGGTTTCTGCAGAAAATGAGATATAGATGGTCACATTGAAGAAGAATCACTCTCAGTCTTGATTACTAAGTGTCTTTCTTTTATTTTTTTCACCTGTACTGGAGATTTAATCCAGTGCCTTTGCACTAAGTTTATATTCCCAATCCATTTTTTTTTCCTTTTTGTTAGTTGGGAGTTAGTTTGAGTCACTAAATTGCCAATTTGCCTGGACTGGGATTGAACTCGAAATCCTCCTGCCTCAGCCTCCCAGAGTGCTGAGATGACTAGCATGGCAAGCAATGTGTTCTATTTTTTTTTTAAAGGAACATTGAGTTTCAGTATCACATGGGTTCTTTATGTGAGAAACCCAAAGTACAAATAAAGAGCAAAATAAAAGGTAGATGGCAGAAAGCAGGGAGATGGGTCTCTCGCACGGGGAGACGACGGACAGATGGTGGGAGGGGAGGGGATGAGGGTGAAGAAAAGAGTTAAAATGTGTCATGTGCTTCTAGTAATTGCACACAGGAATGTAAATATTATTTACTGCAAACATGGACTAATAAAAAATTAATGAGAAACTGGCTTTCTTAGCACGTCACTTATTGTATAGATATTTTATTCCTGTATTTATTCATTATCCATTTGGGGACATATTTTATGTCCCCAAGAAAGAGCAAAGAGTAAAAGAAAAGAGAACAAACACGGGGAATGGCAAGCAGGGGGTGAAATTAATTAAAGGCTGCTGTATGTTTATACCAAAATGCCCAAACTGAACTCACTGTTCCGGATAACTAATCTGCACTAATAGCATTTAAACAGAAGCAACGGAGGCAGAGGGTGAGTACGTCAATTGGCCAGCGCCGGCTGAAGCACGTGGTGTGACATCTACTCCACAGAAGAAGAGAAGACTTTGAAGAACACATATGTGGTGAAATCTGATGGAAAATGTCTCTGAGGAAATGAAATGCGAGCTTTCCCTGCCCCTTTCCGGGGTGCTCGGACTGCCCCATCGGTGCAAAAACTTCTTCCCCGGCCAGGGCCGCCTGCATGAAATTGGGTGCAGCTCCTATTTTATCTGAACGACTTGCCAAGATCAGGAGACGCGCTTGGGGGCTGGAACAGCGAAGCGTCGGAATTGAGGGCTGTATTTGCGTTCCACGAAGGCGATCTGAGGTCAGAGAAGCGGACAAAGCGCAGAGAACAGGTGGGCGCCGGCTTCTCGGAGCTTCCTCTCCTGAGATCCCGAACAATCTCGCTTTCCAGCTGCGCTCGCAAGGCCTGCAGCGGCCGGTCCTGGATCTTCAGTGTCCAGATGCGTATTTTGCTCTGCTCAGTGGAAAGAAAACGGAGGAGTTTTGCTTACTTTGCAAAGACACACAATGAAAACATATCTTGGAGTCGTTCTCATCCCAGCCCCGCATGTGTGTGCATTTAGGATCTTGGCACTTGCGCCTCAGCTTGTCCTCGCTGCAGACTCACGGGGGTCCGGGCCGGCCGCGGCCTCTGCAGCCCCAAGCACGCTTCCCCCGGGCGTTAAGCAGTTTTACAGTCGCATGATGGTGTTAGCGGCTATAAAAACAACCAGAGAAACACGAGGCAGAGTGATGACGCGCCGAGTTTCTGGCTCTCAGAGGAGCAAGTTGGGTCCCGAGCGCGGCCGTTGCACACACTCACCCCTGGCGCCTGCGAGAGGTCACATCCAGCCGTCCTCACATGCACCAAAACGCTCCAGGCCCTTATATAACAGGGCACAAGCGCGGTTTCTCCTGTACGGAAACCCAAAATACAAATAAAGAGCAAGATAAAAGATGCATGACAGGAAACGGGGCACAGACCTTTTGCAAAGAGGTGGAGGCAAGCAAAACGGACATAAAAAGAACTAAAGTGCTGTGTGTATGTGTGCCAGGTCCCCACGATGAAAGTGCTTATTATATACTGCACACATATGCGCAGAAAAATGTAAAACAAAAGCTGTGGCATTTGTATGTCATCGATAAAATCCTTCTACGTAGCTTAAATGCTATTTAGATGACTTATGATGCCTCGTAAATCAGAAATGCTGTAGAATTAGTCCATACGCTGTATTTTCAGGCTCAATAACAAGAAAAAAGTCTGCACGGAGGTCATTTTCTCTCTTTCTCTTGTTCCTTTTTTCTTTTTTGGTTTTTGGAGACAAGGTCTCGCTGTGTAGCCCAGGTTGGTCTCCGACGCGTGGCGATTCTCCTGCCTCAGCCTTCCGAGAGCTGGGATTACAGGTGTGCACCCCCACGCCCGGCCCACGTGCTCTTTTCCTTTGCAAATATTTTCCATGAGTTTTGGTCAGGTTCTCACGCAGAGCAGTGAGAGCTGCTGAGGCCTGATGGTGTCTGTGACATTGCAGATATATGGTAATAATCCGAGGTTGGTACAAACGTGTTTGGTTCATTTTGATCTTCCCTTATTTGGAGAATATCTACTACTGATGATGATTCACAGTAAAGTGTACTCAGTAAGTGAGGGAGGGAGGGAGGGACAGGGAGATGGAGAAGAAGTGACAGAGAGACAGAGTGAGAGAGAAAACCTTGCTATGATTTGCAAGCAACAGAGAATCGTGTTGAGCAAGCCAGAAGGTGGACCTGGGAAAAAATGAGTTATTCTATTAGCTCCAAAATGGGTGCATGGAGTTTGAGGCGGGAGGAAAGGTGTTGTGTTTTGTTTTATTTGCACTCCTGGAGACTGAACGCATGGCCTTGGCACTGAGCTACAGCCTTAGCCCCTTTTTTATTTTTGATTTTGAGACAAGGTCTCACTCAGTTGCCCAGGTTGGGTTTAAACTTGCCACCCTCCTGCCTCAGCCTCCCCGAGTGCCAGAATTACATCCTCAGGCTCTGTGTTAAGTATGCTCTTTGATGGGATGAATTGGATTGTCATCGTGGAATAGCGATGCTTATTTGCTTCCCTTAAC
>PVJO010029551.1:0-16617 GCA_004026905.1 Hystrix cristata | reverse complement strand
AATATGGAGATTCCTCAAAAAACTACAACTGGAGGTTCCATTTGACCCAGCTATTCCCCTACTGGGGATCTTCCCAGAAGAATTAAAATCGTCATACCACAGGGACGTATGCACCACCATGTTCATAGCAACACAATTTGTAATAGCTAAGTCTTGGAAACAACCTAAATGCCCAACAACCAATGAATGGCTAAAGAAAGTGTAGTTTTTCTACACAGTGGAGTACTACACAGCCATAAAAAAGGACAAACTAGAGTCATTCATATATAAATGGATGTTCCTTGAGAACACATTTTTAAGTGAAATAAATCAGACACTCATGAGTACACATCGAATTGTTTCTCTGATATGAGAAACCATAACTGTAAACAAGGACAAAGAGGTGTAATAGATATTTTATAAAAGGAAGGTAATATACAAAGGAGAGGAGTACTAGAAAGAAAGACAGGGAAAAGCAGAAAGGCAACAAAGGAAAGAAAAGGGAAAGGGAAAATATGGAAAATTATGAATAAACCTGCTGTAAATAGGGAGGGAGGGAACAGAGGGGAGGAGTGGGGAAGAGGGGGGAGAACCAAGATGCATCATGTACAGGTATAAAATAAATGTGATGAATGTGACTATTGTATGTAAAATGTACCAATACATGTTCTTGGTTTAAAATAGAAAAAAAAAGAAAAAAGATGTAAAATTCAATAAGTTCAAGGCTCAGAGTTGTGAAACAACTACCACATTTGATTTTAAAACATTTCCCATGGGATGTTAATTTGGAGAATTATTTGAACTTCTCCCTACTTCATGTTTGTCTTGTATTTTACTCTTTATTTGTATATACATATTTCAATATGGGGTGTATTAACTATTGTTATTTGGTTGTTATTTCATTATGAAACTTCGAGGCTTTTTTCATGAAATACAAAAAAAAGAAAAAAAAAATTCGGTGCCAAAAGAAAACTTGTGTCCTCTAACCATCATCTTCCTATCTCTTCACCAAGCCCTAGCCAATTTGTTCTGGGTGTCTCATATTAAAAAAATCAAAATTTTGTGCCAGGCTTTAATTTGAAGCATGTATCAATACATAATTATTTGTTTACATGAGTATCAGTCTATGCATTTGACATATTTTATTTACTCGTTCATTGGTTCATGAAGATTTTAATTGTTTCCACTTTTTGGTTGTTTGAATAATGGTGGTATAATCACTCATATGCCAATCTTGGTATGGATATATGTTCTCATTTCACTTGTATACATGTTTAGGAATGAAATTATTATACTGTATGTTAACTTGATGAATAACATGTGAATGAGATGCCAGGTTGTTTTCTGAAGCACTGTTCCATTTCACTTATCCATCAACAATTTATGCAGATTCCTATTTTTCCTTGTTAGCAATTGTTATTGTCCATCTTTCTGATAACAGTCCCCTTAAAGTGTGAAATGATATTTTATTTTGTTTTTGATATGCACTTACCTTATTACTAATGATGTTCATAATTTTTTTATGTGCATATATAATATTTGTATATATTCTTTGATGGAGACTTCTAATACTTTGTTTAATTGAGCAACTTATATTTTTTATTAAGTTGTAAAAGTTCTTGGTATATTCGCAAAACAATGCTCATATCACATATTTTAATTTCATTTCCTTAATTTCATATTTTAAAGTACATGTATGTTTAATTTTGACAAAGTACAATTTATCCATTTCCCTTTGTTTGTTTGGTTTTTTGTGTCATATCTAAGAAAATATTGTAAAATCAAAGGCCATAAAATCTCAATTCTAGTCAATGAATTTATTTCTGTCTATATGCCAGTACACTTCATAATGGGTTTTGAAATCATAATGTGTGAGATTTCCAACTTTGTTCTTTTTCAAGATAGTTTTGGCTCTTCAGGTTCACTTCAATTTTCATATGAATTTTTGAATTATCTTCTCAATTTTTGCAAACAAGTCAGTGGAGATTTTAGATTGAATATGCATATTGATTTGTAAATATAACCACTAAGTTTTCAAACTATTTAGATATAATTTATTTAATTATTTAGATCTTTAATTTCCATTGATAACAATCTACAATTTTTAGAAATAGTTTCACACTTTTGGTGTTACATTTATTTCAAATAGTTTGTTCTTTATGATGTAATTTTAAATGGAATTGTTTTCTTAATATTTACATTCTTAATTGCAAATGCACAAAATACAATTGACTTATATTTTGCTCTTGTCTTTTGCAACCTTGAATAACCTGTTTACTAATCAGTAGGCGTTTTAGTATACTTTTAAGACAGTATAAAATATAATACCATCTTATCATCTGTGAATTAAATAGAAACAGTCTTGCTATTTCCTTTATTATCTATATATTGTTCCTTTTTTCCCCCTTACCTAACAATTCTAGAACTGTTCTAGAAGTTCCAGCAAGTGTTGAATACAAATATCAACAGTAAGATTCTTGCCTTTTTTCTGAGTTTAGGGAAAAATACATATTGTTCTTCACCATTAAGTATCATAGTATAATTTATTCTCTCTCTCTCTCCTCTCTCTTTCCTATTTCTGACTTTGAAGGAGTTCCCTCTATTCCAAATAATTTGAACATTTTTGTGACTATTTTGTGAACTTTGACAAATGTTCTGCATCTATTGATATGATCATGGATATAGCCTTCCTTCCTTTCTCCCCCCTTTCCTTTCTTCCTTCCTTCTTTGTTTATTGCCTTCCTCCCTATCTGCATCTCTCTCTCTTTTTTTCTCTTTTGTTGCTATTATTGTTGTGAAATGTAATCATTGATTTCACAATAGGACAAAATTAATATTGCTGACATAAATTCTAGGACAACTTCAGTTTTCTGGTATGACTGAGGTTTTTGTACTAATGTAGTCATAAGAGTATTGTTCTGCAGTTTAATTTTCTTGTGACTATTTAGATTTTTTTGGTGAAAGTAGTACTCTTTCATAAATTGGATTTGGAGATGTTCTTTTATGCATCACACGAGTTTGTAAATATTCTTTCTTTAAATGTAGGGTAGAATTCAGCATTGACAGGGGTTTATTTTGGGTAATTTTTTGCTATTTAATTTAGTCTCTACTTCATACAGATTCTTCTTCAATCAGTGTTGATAGTTCATGTGTTCTAAGAGTTGGTTTCATTTCATCCAAGACACCTAATCTGGGGTGGAGTTTCCATCATTCCGAGGTGGAAATAGGGATGGATGGAAGCAGGGAGGGTTCATCATTCAGACGGCACTGACTGTCACTCTTCCTTCCGAGTTTTTGTAGGTTTTTGTATATATATATAACATAATATATATATATATATAACATAATATATATATATACAAAAACATTACATATATAATACTTTTCCTATATATTTATAATGTTTTTTCCTCTTTTGTTGTGTATCTTTGGACATTTATGAGATGTTTAGAAGTTTTTGTTTAACTTTTGCTAGTGATGCATGCTTCATTTTATTTTCAGCTCTCTGTCTGTAAAATCAAAAACATATCAAGGTGCTTCAAAGTCAACATTCGAGGGCCATGTTTCTCTCTAAACTTTCTCTCCTCTGCAATCACTTGATATGATTGGATCCAATTTTGTGAAAATGGCCAAATTGTTACTTGTCCATTACCTTGTTTTAAGAAGTGAATTCTCTCTGAGATTCTGGATTAACTTTAAAAAAAAACAAACTAAAAAACCCCTCTAGTTTTCACAATATTTGCATTTTTTTTTTGCTAATATGATGTTTATTTTTGTAATCCTATTTTGGGGGGATCCCAGGGATTGAACTCAGGGCCTTGTGCTTGCTAGGCAAGCACTCTAATCACTGAGCTAAATCCCAAGCCCTGCTAATATAATGTTTAATTGGGTATCTTTGGGGCAAGGTACAGAGCATTCTATTTTCAAAAATGCATGTTTTGAGCATGACTTACAAAAAGAAGGACGAATGGCCATATCCATCTATAAGGCCTTAACATCGAGCCTCAGTCAGGAGCCCAAGCTCAGCTTTTTAGGGTAATTTTATTTTAGGCAACTTAGTGTTCATCTGTGTTCTTTTCAAGGACACTTTGATCTACCATAATAGGCTTTCCTAACTTCAGATTTGAACGACAGACTCTGGAGCTTTGGATTCTTACCTCTCTAAAGCTCTATGTGAAAGACATTGCAAATGTTGTTTTTGCAGCCCCTGGTCCCTACAACCACCTTAGACTATCAGGTAACGTCCTTAATGAAGTTACCAAATTCTCATCTACACCTTTCTCTGTAGGTCAATGGATGCTGACTCACCAAACATTTACATAATTAAGGAAATCATTCAACTGTATATTTTCAAAACATATATAATCTTCTCCAAGGTGATTCTATCCTTCCCAAAAGAGAAGATCCTGGCAGCATACAGTAGAAGTTTCAATACTATCACAGCCATCTGTGCCATACAATCTTATACATTACAGAGTTCTTGGAGAGAAGGCAAATTGTATGAATTAATTCAACATATATTTTTGAACTGCTAATATGTGACGGGTATTACTAATACAAAATGCATTTTGCAAATTTCAGTTATAGAAGCATCACTTTACAGAGAGTATAGGGGATAGGGGTTGAATAGAAGAAAGAGAAATAGAGTCTGACTTCCTTTGTAGGTAGACAAATGGGTTAGTTCATTTTGTGCTATGCAGCAGAATAATCAATACTAGGTAATCTATAATAAATAGGATTTATTATTCTGTTGTTCTGGAGACAGGTAAGTTCAACACTATAGTTATGGCAGATTTGGCAACTCTGATTTCAAGACAACAACTTGAATACTCCATCCTCTTCTGGAAGGGGAGATGCTTTTCATCATCACGCAGTAGAAAATGAAAAGGCAAAAAAGCAAAGGGAATGAAACTTGCCCTATATAATATCATTATTCTCACCCAAGAGAACTCTACCCATATAACCCTATCCCTTCCCCAAATGCCATCCCCTAACTCCAGTATAATGGCAACTAAATATCACTGAGAGTTTTAGAGGGGATCAACATTGAAACCATGTCAACAATAAGAGACAACAACAGCTAGGAAAATGACAGAATAGGAAAATGTGGTTTGGAAAATCTGGAAAAATAGAATGAATATAATTCATGAATTGATGTGACTATTGTGGGAAGAGGACATATAACTAATATAACCATAAACAAGTGGATGATGAGGCAATGATCTTGGATAAAGTATATAAGGAAAAACAAATTTGATAAGATATAAATTGTTTTTTAAGCAAGTTGAATTTTATATATGTACTAAGATGTTTGAAATAAGTACTCACATTTTAGTTATACAAAATTAAGCCTCTTCACCAGCTTAATCATGGTTCAAGCCATGAGAATGAAGAGAATTTCAAAGACAAATTTTATAGAGAAGACTCCAAGGATAGGGAAGACCTCTAGCATAATATTAAACTCCACTGGGAAAATAGAAGGGGGATATCTACAGAAGTGATAACAAATAAGTTTAAAGGGAGGAGAGGGTAAAAAGACGTGGTGGTATTATTTAGCTGTCAAGTAAGAAAAGGATTACAAAAGGTAAATAAGTTTAAAAATCAGGATCCAGGAGTGATTATGGTGAGAGCAGTTGTATTAGCTTTGAAGGTAACAACCACGAAAATTTGGTTATGTAATTGTGCAAAAGAAGTTTCTTTTTCCTGCTTTCAAGATTTCCTTTTATTTTAGAAGTAAAATGACTCTACAGAGAAAATATATTCAAAACAAAAAATGTATGAAGAGTAAACTAAAGTGCTGAAAGGAATGGTGCTAAGCATTTTGAAAATGCATTAAGAATCTCAATTTTGCTTTCATAGCCATTAAAACCTTCAACTTGTGAAACTTTGCCATAAAATACTTCATTTTTAAAATCAGAGTAACAGACAATCATCTCTGATTTCTTTTCTTTAGCTACAATTTAAGAGTGTGAAATACTCCTCAAAGAACATTTCCTGTTATTCATGGCACTTAAAAAGGAATTTATATTCCTGTGATAATTATATGAGCACATCATTCAAGTGTTTTCTATGAGTACAAGTTGGAATAGGTATACTTAAATTCAACCCACTAAGGTAGTCCTTGTTTACCCGTGGTTTCACATGACACAGTTTAATTACCAACCATGGTCTCAAAATATCACATTAAAAATTCCAAAAATTAAAAAAAAATCCTCAGGTTTATATTCATTCCTTTCTCCAACATATCCACACTATACCTGCTACTTAACAGCTTTCTTGAATATCAGGTTGACCTTTGTAATATTGTATGTAGTGCCTCTCTTCAAGTAACTCTTGCTTTAGTTAATAATGCCAAGAAAAGTGCAAAAATAGTTATGAAACAAAACTTCTTTAAGTACTAAGTGATATTATTGCAGAGTATATAGGAAAACACATGTAACATGTGGTGTTTAAGGTTGAGTACTATGCACAGTTTCAGGTATCCACTGGGCATCTCAGAATATATCATGTGATCACTGTGACATGGCAACTTGACCTGAGTAAGAACCACCTAGCAGATTAGTAAAGTTCTGACTGTGTCTGAGCATGATTGACACATAGGCCTGAAACTGAGCCGGGAGGACCCATCCACGGTGGGTGCAGGTGGCACCAGCCAATAGGCCTGTGGTCTGCCCAGAACAAAAAATAGGAAGAGGAAGACAGTCTCTCGTTCTGTGGAGGAGCTCATGTCTTTGCCATTGCCTTCGGACACTGGTATCCAATTCTTTCCAGCTTCTAGTGCAGACTCTTTGGTTTACCGACACAGATTTACACAAGTGACTGTGCAATGAGCTGCCGAGCCATCCACCTTCAACTGCTACTGGATCCTCTGATTTTCAGTGTGTAGATGGCCTTTTGGATTCCTTGGTATCTAACCTAGACAATGGCCATTAGAGCTGTTCTGATCCTGAACCTGTAAGCCTATGTCATAAATCACTTGTATATATTAATTCTGCTCCTCTATAAAACACTATCTAACACATCCCCTCAAGATAAAAGAGGACTAATGAAATTTTAGTATGATGTAAGAATTTTTTGCCTTGACAGTATTGATCAGTTTGGTCCTGAGAATTTACTTAAAATGTAAAACAATGTTTTTCTTTAACAAGCAAGAATAGGAATTATTCAAATATATACAGTACATTTACTCAATCTTTTGTAACCATTGATAACTCGGGCAATTCATTGACATGTATCCTACAGAAAGAGAAAAACTGAATTTGCATCTAAATTGTGTGACAAGATATGCCATGGATCCTTTAAAAAGAAAATGATAAGAAAGGGAGAAACGAAACAAAATTTGATTCTATCACATGTACTTTTGACTGAGGGATTATAGGGGAAACTCACTGACTGAGTTAATAGATGGAATTAGAAATCTGAGGCATATCTTTAGAAAGATGAGAGAACATGTCAAGCAGATCATATGGGTGACCACTCCAAGAGTCTCCAGGAATCTTCCCGCCCCGACACAGGTCTTATAAGTAAGAGGCTAGATAGTTACATGGTTAGATGGTGTAGGCATTTTTGACATTGGCATATCATTCCACATCTGCGATTTTTCTTTAAATTGCATTTTTTATATAACTGCTTTCAATATGCTTTAATAATTGTACAAATCCCATATGATGAATGCTATCACTACGTACATCTAAAATATACCATTAAAATAAAATTTAAAAAAATAATAACTGTATGTGGAAGACATGTATACAGATTTTAAGGTTATTATGTGCCTCTCAGACCATGTCAATTGAGATGGGGAGCCCTGGAGAAAGATCTAGGCACCAACAGTAAATAATTTTTGCGAGGAAGTTATTAGATATGAATGAATAAAGCCTTTTCTTTTTTCCATATGCTGGGACTAAAATCCAGGAATTCGGTGATAATAATGAGTAGAATGAGTAAACATAAATGATAATTGAATTTGAGAAAAATAAAATAATTACATTGAAGTGTGTGGGTAGGAAAGGGAATTTGGGGTCTGTGTTCCTCATCTGAAATCCATACTCTAGCTGCATACTCTGAATAGCTCTATTGAGCTATTCAGTGTGTAATCTTCTTTTCATTTTGAACTTCTTCACATGTATTATTTTCTGAGAGATTCTTCTTCTCTCATAGCTTTATCTGTACTACAGTAAGTCTTTCTAATATTTTATCTTTCTCAAAGAGGTCATGTAAATCTCAAATCATGATACATGTATACATTTTGTAATATTCAAGTCAGGGTAAGTGTGCCTATTTCTTCAAAAATTTATTATTTCCTTGTGGTGAAAACATTCAATATTCTCTCTCCTACATTTTATTTTATTTTTTATTTTTTTTGTGGTGCTAGGGATCGAACTCAGGCCCTTGTGCTTGCAAGGCAAGCACTCTAATCACTGAGCTAAATCCCCAGCCCTCTCTCCTACATTTTAGAAGTACATAGCAGATTATCATTATCTCCAGTCAATCCACTGTTAACAGGATATCACAATTTATCCTAACTATAACCTAGTACATTTGCCAAACTAGATAATGCTGTCGTGTTTAAACTACTGATAGAGTCCTATCATAATAAGATGCTTGGTGGGATATCATCACTCCTATATTTATTCAAGAATTAACATTTGAAATAGTCATATTAAACCTGTACAATAAATGGTATTATTGTACTGTATTGATATGTGTGAATAAAATTAGATAAGGTGAGAAATCTGAGACATCAGGGACTATTTTACATTTCACTCTTTGACTTCTTTATCCAAGATCATTTTGGCAAATTGCATGAAAGGAAGTTTTTTTTTGGGGGGAGGTTCTGTTCCTGGGGAGCAAACTCAGAGCCATGTGCTTGTTAGGCAAACACCCTACCACTGAGCTAAATTCCCAACCCCTAGAGAGGAGGTGTTGAGAAACAAAAATTGGACATCAGTGAACTTTTTAAAAAATGTTCTCAGCAATGAGAACAAAATGGTTAGAAAACATTCTGCACCATATTTTGCTAATTTATTATAGCATGACTTAAAAAATTTCGTAAAAATTAATCTTAATCTCGGTGGAAACTCAGCCTATGACATTGATACAAGAAATGGTTGAAGAAAGCAGATAATGGTGTATTGTGTTGTGACTGGGTTACTCACTGCCACGTTTATCATGTAACATTGACAGTACTTACCACAAGATCCATGTTCAATTGTTAACATTTTTACTTTTAGGGAACTACTGTGGTATACTGCTGGAAGTAAATTTATTAACTGTTTCAAGGTATTCAGGATTGGAGGGATATGGAGAACATAGTAAATACTACAAGGAATTTAATGGCTATTACTAATTATTTTGTTGCACTGACAAAAATAAATTGTTGAGAAAAATTAATTACAAGTGAAATCTAAGTTCAAAAGCCAGAGTCTTTTTCATTACACATGAAAAGGTCCTGTCCCTTTCAAGTAAACAGAGAAAACTGAGGATCTAGATCTGGTGTATACATCATGGTAGCTGAGCATCTAAGGAGATACATTTGATACTCTAGATAAATCTGTTACAGCAAGATCAGGTTTCTGATTGGGAAAGAAGATAACTTTGATCAAAACTGAGAAGATTTTGTTGATGCACTAGAAAAGCTTGAAAATCCATATTCCTTAGGACTCCCTGAGTCAGAAAAATGTGCCAGTATTTCTATTAAATGTTATCACCAAGTGATGGTTGCAAGTGAAGCTAGAGACAAGTGCACCTCCAAAAATATATCTTCACTTCCTTTACTTGCCCAAATCCCAGTCCACAGTGTTCAATTACAACATGTTCCATCTACATAAACAGAATAGGATGATAAATGGAAGGAATGATGACCCAAAAGTTAACGAGACCCAGATACTGCACGCCTGCTGAAGCTTGGAAGCTATATACAATATACATTTTCAAGTGTGCTTGATCAAGAAGTTTGGAAACTAAAGATTGGAAAGTGTAAGGATATCAATGTGTGGTTATTTTCTGGATAAAAAGTTTACTACCCTGAGAGAATCTTAGGAGACGGTACAAACATGCTACTAGAGTATCTTTTAAATGCATTAGTAAAATGGCCCTATAACATCCTAATTCACATATGTACAAAAATTCATTTCATGTTTTATTTTTAATAAATCATTGTGTTTGACTGTAAATTTGGAAGCATATATACAACCATCCTAATTCAATTATTAGCTTTCATTAGTTATTTTATAGATTCTTGGGTTTTCTATATCTGTGTTGCCTACGTGAAAAACAACATCCTGTGACAATGCAGTATATATTTTATGATCCACCAAACTCATCATTATCCAGTCAGGACTGATTTTTTTCACTCTCAATCTAGATTAATTATTTATCTTGTCATTTCTTTAAATTGAGGTTTGCTTCATGCCCTCATTCTTTTGTCACACCTAACTCCTACCTTGTCTTTGTTCCTTTTTAACTTCTCTCTGAAAGGCTAAGTCATATTGAGAGCATTGCAACGTGGCCCTCCCATGTGGAGGGTGCTCGCTCAGTCTTCTGGGTACTCAGAGACTCTCTGAAATGGGTATTTCTTACTAGATTTTAAGTGCTCTTAACTCTCTGCTCTTTGAAAAGAAAATAAAAAAGGAGGAAAAAAATTCTTATACCATCATCTTATACCTCAAGATACTACTGTATTTTATCTCTTTCCAACTAAAACTTCTAAAACTTCTAAGTGCTGCCTTCAGTTATTCTCTACTTACTCAATCCTTGAAACTCCTTTTGTCCTGATTTCAAACACCATTACTCATTCAAGTCGTTCATTTCAGATCACCAGTAAATCTTCCTGGGGCTAAATACAATGGGCATACTTTATTCCTAATCTTGATACATCTTAAATATTAAATCATTAAATCATCTCTCTTTCTTGGTTTTTATAACAATCACCTACTTTTAAACAAATCATTTCTTGTCTCTTTGAAGGCATATGGCCTTTTTTTTTTTTAATAAAGGCGTATGGCCTTCTATCCAAACATAACGTAGGCACACTTCTTTAATACACATCCTCTACTTTACCTTTTATCATATTGTGATATCCCTGGGAAACGTTGTTTATGGGTAAGATGAAATTACCACTTACCCAAAGATACCATACCAATTTTCATTCCCCACATTTGTGTCTTTCCTGAGTTTAAGGCTTATATATAGTTATCTATTTGGAGGTCACTTTTTAAATCTTTAAAATGCAACTAAAATTCAACATTCAAAGTTGAATTCTATTTCTCCACTCATATGATTAGCTTCTTTCTTACTGCCCCTTATATTCATCCATAGTGCTAGTCTTTAAACAATAATACATAGAAGTTATGCAATATTAGTATCATTCTGGACTCTTATCTCTTCCATAATTACCATATAGTCTATATACATCACCTTGTTGAGTTTAATTACAGTTCAAATTCTACATTGCCCTTTAGTAGGATTATATACCCACAAAACTGCCATATTATTTGCAGTTTTTTCTTTATATCTCCTCACCACACACATATGGCTTAGCTTTGGTGCCTGTGTAAACCATCTTGAAAACAGCGTGGGCTAAGTTGCATCCTCTTTATCCTAAGTCTCAGAAAAAAGACACATTTAAAAAAATTGAACCTGATCAGTAACCAATAGCCCAGTAAGCTCAGATAAACTTAGTCTGGATTGAATAAATGACAGTTAACTTGAACTTCTGTGAGCATGAAAATATGTATTTATTATAAACCAGAAATATTTTAAGTTTTTTTCTCATATTCCACTGAAGCTGGTGAACAATATCATTAGTTCTGTTTATTAATTTTACCTCCTACATGTCTCTTAAATTTACTTCTCTTCATCTCTTCCCTTCACCTTAATCAAAGTCATGATTAAATACTGAAATAATTGCCTAATGACTCCAGACTGTATGCATTCTTTACTCTTTATGCCTTGTCTTAATACTTTTGAGAGTTATTTTGGAATGTATGATTTAGATCAAAATCTTCAACTGCTTCCAATATCCCTTGAAATCGAAACTCAATTGCTCTTCTTTGCTTTTAATGAAAAAAGCAAATTTTCAAAAGCTTTTGGAATTGAATGTGTTCCCATTTTCTCCCTTTCCCTTTCATTGCTCCAATTAAACCTGCTAATTTTGTTCCCTCACACTTTTTTAAGGGGAAGGTGGATTTTGAGATAGAGTCTTCCTATGTAGCCTGGGCTGCCCCCCAACTTCATAGTGATTCTCCTGCCTCAGCCTCCCAAATTTTGGGATTACAGGTGTGTTCCACCACTCGGGACTCCCTCACACTTTCAATGTTTTCATGACCTTGAAACCGTATTCTTGCTACTCCTTTTGACTGGCACAGTTTGTGGGTTGTCTAGTTAACTATTGCCCTTCACATCTCAAGTAAATTATACCTTCTCAGATTCTTCACTTGCTTTCGGTCCAGGTCAAAGCACTATTATGCATTTTCATTACACTAGTTTTGTAAACCTTATAAAACTTGGAAATGAATATCTGCTTACATATTTCCTTACTCCTTCTATCTTCTATGAGAATGTGGGCTCCTTGAAAGCATGCCTCATGTTTACTTTCAGTGCTTCTTATATACCCAGTCAACAGAACAATGTCTGGTCTATTGAAGCTGTTCTTCAAATATAAGTAAATAGCTTTGATTTCAGCCATTTCCTTCACATGCAGCCGTGCCAGCACTGCTGCTGCCGCCTTTTCTCTTGCTGTCTCACTCAGCTCCATCGCACTTCTTTTCAATTGAGAAAATATCTTTGTTGAAATTGTTACTCAGTTTGTTGCATATGGATTTGCTTCATCTTATCTTCATGTATGCAATCAAAAGTTTTTCCACTTTGCAGATCAGACAATTATGTTTTATTGTTGCCATTGATTGCGTCCTCTTGGTGTTATTCATTTTTAAAAAAACATATTTTTATCTAACTTAAGTATGGCCCAGAGTAGAATGCTAAAAATTGAAGTTGAGGGATAGTCCTTTCTATTTTACTTCTACAGTTTTGGATCCTAAATTCTCATTTCCTTACAGAGAAACTCTTTGATTTTATTATGTTTGACACATCTGAGCCTTTTAAACTTTATTCATTCACAAGGCAAAAAGGTTTTAAAAAGAAACTGTGAAGGAAATACATGACAAATGCATTTATAAAATAGATATCCAGTAAGCACATATATAGATTGTAGTTTTCTAAAGTAAATCTAATTTTACTTTAATACACTATCAATTTTTTCTTCTGTCTTCTCATTCATTAAAAACAATGGACTCGATGTTTTAGGAGGATTGATATATCCGAGAATAAAAATATGTTTAATTTTAAATGCCATCTAAAATTATTTTTCAGTTTCAAGCAAAAAAAATATGTCCTTTGGGCTTCTGAATTACTTTAGCACAGCTAAACATGAGAGTCCATCTTCTCATCCATGTACGGCTGAAAAATCACTCTCATTGTAAACTGCATGTTGTAGTTTAGATCTTAAATAGCATCCTCCACCCCAAAGTTTCATGTGTTCAGCAGTGGGATTAGAAGGAGTTAGTCCATGAGGGCATTGTACTCATTAATGGGTTAATTCATTGATGAGTTCACAGCTCAACATGGTCTTAGGAGGTGGGAACTGGTCGCAGGAGGTAAGTCACTGTAGCTTGACCTGAAAGGTTTTTTGTTTTTTTTTTTTTTTTTGGTCTCTCATTCTCTCCTCTTGAGACAGGAGATATATTGGACACAGACAGTTAGGACATTGGCCTATAAAATGAGACCAAATATAATCAAGGCAATCTGACATAAAGAAGCTAGCACAAGCAGAAGTCCTAAACTACTGAAGAAAGCATTAGGAGACAAATAAATTCAGTTGCCCAAAGCTGCCACCAAGCATGACTAAGCTGGGGAAGGACCCGGGGAAGTACCGACAGCACGTGATCACCTTCACTATTGTGCTTTGGGGTGATGATTGTTTCCACATAGGATAGACAGCTCTGCATCCTGATAGCCATAAGAGAAAATACATTCTTCTAGGTTCTCTAAAAATCCCCAGATGAAGAGTCTTCTCTGCCAGTTCTCTTTTGGTTCCCTTACAGAGAGCGAGCTTTCCCTTTTGCCTGTTTTTGCTCTCTTAACAAACTTGCCTGCTTGCAATTCTCACCTCCTCCAACTGCAGCTTCATTCTTCACATTGTGAGACACTAACAGGAATTCCAGTCACACTCTCTTCTGTTTCTAGTCACCAAATATGCGGTGGACAACTTAAGGTCCATCTCCCTTACCCCCATTATCAAATATGAATGGGTAAAAATTAAACCTAAATGGGACAGCAGAAGTAGAGCATGTATATACACACATTTAAGCCAAAGCATACCATCAGAAACAAAAACACAAGGAAAAACTGAAAGTAGAAAGACTTTTGAACCCTGGGAAGGAAATCATTACACAAGGAAGCATCATGCCTGCAGAGTCATGTTCAAGGGCAACAAATGATCCAGAGTAGGGGGGGGAAGGTGGTTATAGATACGGCTATTGGTCATCTAAGTGATTCAGACGTCTCTCCACACTTCGCAGTAAGAAACAGAGGTGTGAAAAGGGTCATTAGACTTGTAGTGTCTATTGAAGGTAAGATTAAAATCAAGTTTACAAGCTGAAGCCTTACTTCCATTATTACCAGTGAACTTGGTGAATAATTTGAGTACTTTGCATTTAAATATGTCAAAAGACACAATTTAGTTTTAGACTGGATTAAAGCAGGATAAATATAAAACTCTACAACTAGGGATATCATATTCAAAATACGGAAAACCAAAGACAAAGAAAATGTTGAAGGACAGCAATAAAAATAAACACCTGATTTGTATAGAGAAACAAGGATAGGAATTATATTTAATTTCTCCCAGGAAACTAGCCAAGCAAGAAAAGGATGGCGTGAAATAATTATCAACAACCTAGAATTTTGTATCCGTTGAAATTACCCTTGAAAAGTGAAAGAAAAATAAAGTCTTGACATAAAGGAAATCGAGGGAATTTTCTTTCAAAAAACCTGCCTTGCAAGAAAATGAGACTTCAGAGAGAATATTGTAAAGATCAGAAACGACTGTTTATGTAAAGAAAGAATGAGAAATAAAGAAGGAGTACATGGAGGCAAAATAAAATATTTTATTTTTATTATTCTTAATTAATCTATTAGGTAACAATTTGTTCAAAATAATGGCAGCAATAATATATTTGTCTTCTAGAACTTATCCGTAAGTGAATTGAATTAAGAAATGTTATGGAGAATAGGAAGAAGAAATTGGAAAATAAATTACTTGCTTCTTTCAGTACTTTGTGTTTAATTTTCTACACTTTATTATGTCTTCTCGTAGAATTTTTTAAAAATATAACCATCTTTTATGTTTTTTGAGCTTTCTGTAAGTGTGACCTTTTGTCTATAAATAATTTTAGAAAATATTTTATGCCTTGTAACTTCTAATATTTCTTCTCCAACTTATATTTATACAAAGGAATTGAAAACTCAGATTTACTACAGAAGGAAGACAATTAAAACAAACAAATAAACAATCTGCACACAAATGTTTACAGCAGCTTTATTAATAATGTCCTCCAACCTGAAATCATGGATGACTTTTCAAAGGTTTGATGCATAAACACATTGTGGTATATGCATATAATGGGATATTATTCACCCATAAAAGGAAATGATACTTCTAGCCACAAAAAAAACAGAGGAATTTAAATCCATATTGCTACATGAAAGAAGGAGGAGTGTAACTAGTCCAGTGTGATTCCAAGTACATAACACTATAGAAAAGGCAGAACTATAGAAAGATAAATTAAAGATCTGTTTCTGACAGTTTTATCAGGAAGAAGGATAGATACATGGAATAGAATTAATGTTTAGGACAATTATACCATTCTCTATGATACTGTAACTTTATGAATTTTCAAAACTCAAAATATTTACTACACTAAGACCTAATCCTAGCATATACTATGACATTTAGTTAATAATAATGTATCAATATTGAGTCATCAATTTTAATCAGGGTGCTACACTAATTCAGTACATGAAGAGTATATGGAACCATGGAGGGAGACCAGCTCCATAGGCACTTTCTGCTCAGCTTTTTTGCAAACCTAAAATTATACTGACAATTAAGTAGCTTTTCTTTTTCTCAAATATACCTGCTGCTAAAACAAGAATGAGCTTTCCTTTTTTCAAAAAAAAAAAAAGAAAAAAAGAGAGAAATGAAGGAAGGAAGGAGGGGGGAAGGAAGGAAGAAAGGAAGAAAAAAGAAAGAGAAAGAACAGAAGGAAGGAAAAAAGAAAAAAAAAAAACCCATGATATCTCAAGTGAACATGTAGTGAGAAAACTACTGTTGATATATAATCTTGCCAAACACTCAAATACCTCATCTTTGACAAAGAAGCCAAACACCCTCACTGAAAGAAGGATAGCCTATTTAACAAATGGTGCTGGAAAAATTGGCTAACCACATGTCGAAAATTAAAACTAGATATATGTCTCTCACCATGTACTAAACTCAAATCAAAGTGGATCAAAGATCTAAACATTAAAACAGAAACATTAAATTTACTGGAGAATAGAATAGGAAGAACCCTCGAA
>PVJO010029550.1:0-16681 GCA_004026905.1 Hystrix cristata | reverse complement strand
AGTGTGGAGATTCCTCAGAAAACTACAACTAGAGGTTCCATTTGACCCAGCTATTCTTCTGCTGGGTATCTTCCCAGAAGAATTAAAATCATCATATCACAGTGATATATGCACAACCATGTTCATAGCAGCACAATTTGTAATAGCTAAGTCTTGGAAACAACCTAAATGCCCAACAACTGATGAATGGCTAAAGAAGCTGTGGTTTTTCTACACAATGGAGTACTACACTGCCATAAAAAAGGATAAACTAGAGTCATTTGTATGTAAATGGATGTTCCTTGAGAACATACTATTAAGTGAAATAAATCAGACACTTATTAGTACACATCGAATTGCTTCTCTGATATAAGAAACCATAAGTGTAAATAAGGACGAAGGGGTAGAATAGATAGTATGTTTAAAAAAAAAGAGAGATAGTATTCAAAAGAGAGAACTAGATAGGAAAAAGGGGGATAAAGAAGAAGGTTAAAAGAAAAGTAAGATGAAAGGGGAAAAAATGGAAAAGTGTAACTACACTTGTTGCAAATAGGGCGGGGTGAGTGAATGAAAGGGAGGGGAGGGGAAGGGGGAAGAGGGGGGAAAACCAAGATGTATCATGTAGAGGTACAAAATAACCATGTTGATTATGATCATTATGTATACAATGTACCAATACATGTTCTTGGTAAAAATAAAAATTAAAAAAAATTAATTTTATTTTTTATGCCATTTATAAAATTTAATTTTATTGTAATTTCTAGAAAGTGAAAAAATTAACACTCATGGAAAAGTAAATTGGTGTAACATTGTTCCCTTCCACTTTCAGAAACTTATATGAGAAGAATAAAGAACAGAAGGACAGTTCATTACCTGCAGGCTGCTGCAAAAGTAGTTATTTATGTTTGGCTGCTGGCCCAAGAATTAAAGGACCTTAATTTAACAGTGATAGTAGAGGGGTTTTTGGATATGCAAAAGTGGAAATATAGTTGGAGTTGGAGTTTGAAATTTGCCTTTAAAAAAGAACAATTGAATATGTAGTAATAGATCTTAAAGAGAGAAGGTAAAAATCAGTGTAACGGGATGCTACAGCTCATGAAGAAATGTTTAAGACCACACAGTGTGAAAATGAAAAAAAAAATGTAGAAATGGAATGTGAAATATTCCACTTTAGCCTTTCCCACTGGTTATAATATTAAATGTCTTTTGTAAGCCTCCCTGCTAATGTAGTAAAAATGGCTATACAGCTCATTTATCAAAATGAAAAAATATAAGAAAGTAGGAGAGTTTGGAGAAAACTGTAGAAGCCAAGGAAGAATATTTAGTATATGAGTGACATCCTGATTGCTGGTAATTGGCAAATAAATTATAGATAAATACCTGGAAAGAATTCTTTTAGGAAATTTTATCTCATGAGATTACAGTCATGTAGGGCTCATAAAAACTGAAGGAGCCAGCACTTTGTTTATGTTTCATGAGCTGCTTACCTGTAATTTCCAAAAGACTATTTTCAGAATATACAGGTGTAATACTCAGAGTTTACTAGAGAAACGGATATAATACAAGATATACAAATACATAAGAATTTACAGATTGGCTTATGATGGCTGCCCACAGAGTCCAGTGTGGAAACGTGCAAAATGTCTGCCTGCACACTGGGGATCTGAAGGTTCCGGTCGAAGGTCTGGAGCTCTGTGTAGTGTCCTGTGCAAGTCCATATCAGCAGGCCAAAGAGTCTGGGCTGGAAGGCTGAAGGATTAATGATGGAGGCTGAAGTGTCTGCAATGAAACCCAAGAGACAATGTCCAAAGTGTAAGAGAAGACTGGAGCTCCTCTGAAGGAAACAGAAGCAATCTTCCTTCTTCACTTCCCTTTTATAGCCTTCTGGCGATAATCCTCCCCAGAGTGGATCTTCCACACCCAGAACTATGCGGAGGCAATTTAGGTGGGCATTATTCACTTGGGTTGGGACAATCAATCAACCATCACAACAGTTTTATTTACTGTTCTTAACTTTGTATCTAATTCTTTATCATGTTCTACAATACATTTTTATGATTTGATACTGGCCAACTCTCAACAACGTGTTCAACTCTTCTTTCATTATCACATCGTATATCATATTGAAAGTCACGAATTTCAGGCATTTTTCATTTTTCTACAGCCAATTTTCTTAAATTTATAAATTTTCTGAGGCTTTTATTATTAGGGGCTAGTTTATTCTGAGTTAGTGGTTTCATCATTTCCCCCACTTTTCTATTTAATTTATTTTATCGAAAGTCACCATCTCAGACAGCTTTGCATGCTGTCTAAAATGACTTCTTTCTCTTGTTCTCTATTCTTTTATTAAAATGTCATGTTCAGCAGAACCTAGATATTGTCCAGAATTATCCTGATGCAGATTAGTTAATCAGTATTTGTTGAATCAGTTGATTGATTAATATATTCAAAATAACTCACTGAAGAAGATACTCATACTGTCCAGTTTTAATAAAGAAAACCAAGATTCTTAATATTTATGAAATTTATACAAGTTCAAAAAGCCAGTGAGAGACAGCACTGAAATTCAAACACAAATCTGTCTCGTCGGATTTCGCATCTGAACACTGATCAGATTAACCTGTTTTTATATAAAATTAACCTTTTCTGGTAGCTAAGCACAGAAATGACACTAGACACTAACGGATTGGGCTTATACCATATCTGAGTATCAGTTCTCAAGGTAAGATCATTATGCTACCTAGTTAAGAAAGCTTATCAAATTCAGTGCCTATTATCTTGAGTGCCGATTTAAGTCAATATTAGTGCCTGTGATGACAGCCACTTCTCCTGCTGCACACTGAATCCTGAGTGACCACTTTAATTTCCAGGTCATTACTAACCTGGACAGCCTGGATCTGCAGGGAACTCTGATAGATATACTTGTCAAAATAATGAACCACCTTCTTACCATAGCACAGATTGAAGAGAAAAGTCTTTTCTATTAAACCTGTAGGGGCTTATTTTTAGCAATATACGCAATGTTATTTCAGGCTGTAATAAATCATTTAACACTGCAAAATCTGACAAAATACACATCAATACCATAATAATTTGGGTACCTATAGAAACATTCTGTTTATTGCCAAGGAAAAAAATGAGTTTTCAAATACACCCTTAATGCTGTTTCCATGTATAATGTAATATGTTTAATCTGAGGATTTTATGAATCATATAAAATTATTCATTCTTTTTACATCATTCATTTGCTTAGTATTTCTATTTGTGTCTTTAAAACTATATGGCTTATGTTTCATAGCAGTTGAAGTAAAAGTAATAAAGAAAAATGAATGAGAACAAGTGATTTTAAAAATTTCAATTCCAAATAATATTACTTAAAAAAGATGTATCCATATAGGCAATATTGCTAATGGAAGTGCAGCAGAAAACCAATCAAGAATCGTGAACTCTAACGGTAGTTACCTTTCTAAAACTGGACAAATAATGACTGTTTTATATTCCAGATGAATGTGTACAAAAATATTGGCTTTCTTAGAATAAAATGAGCAGTCATATTAACTTTCTTTTGGATGTTGGGGATCGAATTCAGGGCCTTGCACTTGGTAGGCAAGTACTGTACCACTGAGTGAAATCCCTAACCCTACATTTTTTATTAGTAGTAATGACCATGCGATTCTCCACTTAGTGTCTCTTTATGGGTATATGCTGTACTTAGACTCAAAGAAAATCTTATTATACTACATTGTAATTATTTCTTTCCTTATCTTTATTCCTCATTAGAAGTTATATTCCTTCAAATCTGTGTCCTGGTCAGAGTTTATTGCCTTGGCTAAATGTCTGGTCTATGTTGCAGACATTAACTCAGTGTTAGTTTCCATCTCATGCTATGCTGAAGCAATTTAATACAATTCTGATTTAAAAGATTCACCTAAGTTTAAGGGACATAAGTTTTAGTTATATAGTCAAGAAATGTGTTGCTATGATTTTTCTCTTGCCGGTAAACTAAGTAAAATAAGCTTATTTATATCACTTCTAATTAATGGTTATCATTGGCCCAGAAGTGTAATAGATGATGATGTATAAGATTGCTTCCTATCACCTCTCATTATATCCTCTTTCTTTGCATTTCTTTACCAGTAACCAAAACAATTTCCTCAAAGCATTTATAATACAAATTAGAAATAAAATATTTGTCTCATGTACTATAGAAGCACAGGAATAAGAAATTTCTATTTCAAATCTTATCTAAAAACATGTATTCACAATCACATGGAGCCAAAGGAGCAAACAAAATCAGACTTTGGAAATAAACCTCTAGTAACTCAACAACATACTTGTTTTCTACTGCTGCTATAACAAAATTAGTGCCTAAATCAACACAAGGTCATAGTTCTGGAGATAAGAATTCTGAAACGTGTCCCGCTGGTGAAAAGTTAAGTGTCTGCACAGCTGCATTCCGCTGTGGATGCTCGTGGGGAATGTCTGAACTCTCGCCCTTTCTATCTTCTGAAGGTGCCCATAAGTCGGCCAGATTCATTCTTCAAGACCAAGAATCTCCAGTAAAATCTTTCTTACATCACGACGGTCACACACTGATTCTCTCATTTCCACATTTAGTAACCCCGTGATTATATTTGGCCCACTCAGACACTCCAGCATAGTCTTTCTTATAAAAGGCAGATGATTAGCGATCTCAACTATACCTTCAATGTTAAATCTTCTTTACTATATAATATATTCAGAGGTCCTTGAGATTAGGATATGGACAACTTTGGTAGGTCAATATTCTGCATACTCATTTTGAGTCAGAAAATACATTTTATTATGGATAAGTATTTTGTCATTATTTCCTAAAAGTATTCTGTAGAATACCATTTTTCAATGGTTGTATATGTTCTATATCACGCACGATGATATCAAATAGATTTCTTTATGCTTTTGGAGTCTAATATTTTACTGTTTCACTAAACTTTGATTTCAATATTTGAAGAAAGAAACAAACATTCTTGGTTTCTTTCATTAATGATGGTTTGTACTTTGCTTGATTGTTTAAGGTGGTAACCAGGTTTCTCCTGTTTATAGTTACCCCTTTGACACTTGTAATTAGTAATCAGTTTGGGAGGAGATATTTTATATCTATAAAAATGTATTTTTATTCACCAAACATTAATCCTCTAAATTTAGCACTATTGGTGATTATTGCTGTAAAATATTTAGTGTTTTTAAATCCATTATTACTTCCAATTTCATTAGTTGGCATTGTACAACATGCAAGAAATTCTATACTTTCTTTTTATTCTAATTGACTAGTTGATTGATGGTAATTTTTAAATGATATTCCATGACATTTTTATCTGAATGCTCAACTTTTATCTGACTTAAATGGCAGGTTGTTTTCCAGCTTGCTCTCTCCTCTTTTCCATATATGTATCTCCTTTCTAGCTATTAGAAAGCTGTTTCCAATTCATGTTGTAATGATTACTCACTGGTTCAGTTTTAAAATATGATACAGAGAAATTTATTTTATATAGCTTACCTACACCAACTAAAACATACAGAATTCAATAATTGCGATTTTTCTTTTTTGGCCTTAACTGTGGGTATATTTTCAAATTCATTCATACTCAATTTATTTCTTAATAAAATGAGTAACTGATAGACAAAATAAACTAACACAGTAGATATCGTTTGACAAATTGAAGGTAAAACCTAAAATAAAGACTACAATGAAAGTTAAAAAGAAGTATTACAAAAAAGAATCTTTCATGCTCCCGGCAGCACGCTAAGAGGAAAAGGGAGTTGAAGTAACTCCGGTGAATGGTGTTTGTACATAAAGCACAGGTCCACATGATTTCAGGCCCTCTTACCGATTTGTAGAGATAAATTTTATGCAAGTTATGAGTTTTGGTGTTAATAAAATGGGAAAGAAATCTTTCCCTCACTGTTTACAAGAGGGCAGCTACAACTATAACTGAATGGTCCATAGGCTATGTTTTCAGTCTCTCCGAAGCACTTGACAGACTTGTTTCTCTCAGGAGTACTCTGATTTTCATACTCCAAATAGCAAGTATTGTGATGTAGAGCAAATTCCACAGTGTCATAATGACCTATAAGTTATCTTTGTATTTGACAATTTTCGAAGAGAAATTAAAAAAAAAAAACAGGTATCTGTCATGCAATATTTCATCCTACACCCTCAATAACTTCAGGTTTTCATAGTTGGTTACATTAATGGCATGCTGAGCTTAAACCAATGTAATTTCCATCTCAAATGGCACAGCTTCTGATTGCCTCCTGCATTAAGCACCGAGCAGGTGGTGTTTTCTAATCATTTATGTTCATTCCATCTCCAGCCACGAGCAACATAGTTCAGAGATATGCTCAGTAACTCTTTCAGTTAAATGGTGAGGAACAGAATAGTGGGAGTCCGCCTTGACTGTAGAAGCATGTAATTTGAAAACGGTGGCATCAGAAGTACGTGAGGTAGGTCTGTGCCCTGTACTCTATCATCCAGAAGTGGATCCGTGTCATCTAACAGCTATTTGTCTTGGCTCTGGGCATTGCTGGGAGAAAACAAATGGGAGCACATCACTCGTGGTAGTGTCGGTTCTTTAGTTTAAAGAACAGTTTGGCAGAATTAAATTTCAAATTCTTCATTTTTCACATCCATTAGAAAAGCAAAGATGGTGTAAATAATGACAGTCATGCTTCTGCACTCACAATGTCAGTCTATATTGTCTCCATTTGTGATCAGAGTTTTATGCATAAAGACAGATACTGATTTTTTTAATCTAGCTATAGCAGTTAACACTCTATTTTACTCCCTCTTTTCCTTTTCAAGGGCAATTTAAGAAAACCATAGACTTTGTAGTCAAGAGAAAGAGTGCTGAGTACCAGATCTTGTGAGCCTATTAAAAATATAATTCTGAAGAATCAAACTTCACATCAGTTTGATTTTTGACTCAGAATTAAAGACCGATGTCTATTTATAAATAAATGTGAGTTAAAGTCGCCGTAAACGAAATCAAACTTGGGAAAAGAAATTCATAGACCTGTGAACAGATTATTGCATTTCTGATTTTACTTCATTTTCTATCCCTTATACCCTGCTGTTTTAGTTTCTTTTCTTTTTGCTGAGACAAAATACCCAACACCCAAAGTTAAAGGAGAAAAGGTTTATTTGGCTCACTATTGTGGAGTTTTCAGTCTCTAGTTGGTGGCTCTGAGGCAGGACGGACTGGCAGAGGAGTATCACAGGAGAGGCAGTTCCTGGCCTGGTGGGACAGGCAGAAGGCAGTGAGTGGTAAGCTGCGAAGCAGAATCAGCAGCAGCGGCCAACCTGCCTTCTGTCTGTCCCTTTTATCCCTTCCAGGCCACTGGCCCTTTTGGGTGGTGCTGCCCACACCCAGGGAGGGGCACCCTTAATCCCATCATCGTACTCTTAATTTCAGCATCACATCCTAATCCACCCACTTTAGAAACTCCCCCCTATGACCACATGAAACTTGGGGAGGCTATCTAGATACAAACATAACAACTGCCATACTAAGTTTGTCATTTTGAGTTTATTTTGGTTCTATCAATAAATACATTGCTGAAGGAGAACTGCCATGAGTAAGACAGTTTAGGAGTCTGTCTGTGTCAGGGAGGCGGTGGGCACCATAATCAGAACAAGGGTTTAAGCATAGGCCAGGGAAGAGGTGGAGACACAGCCTGTAGAAATAGTATGGGAATGAAGGGATGGAAAAGCCAAGAATGGAAGGATGATTGGGAAAACGAGAAAACATGTGATACAAGACAGGGTAAGTGAAGAACAATAAGAAATCGTACGTTTGTAACACTGCCTATAGGTATATCTAACAAAATATAGGAAGTAGAAGGGTTGGTGAACAATGAAGTTCAGTATTAGTTGAGTGTAATTGATTTATTCTCTCATTATTCATCAATCTTAAAAATAGAGATGTTTTGGGATGTTCCAAATTTCTAAACTTACGTACAACATTTGTTACTATATTGATGACTAAAATTTAAATATATTTGAATAGATCTGGCTAAAAAGAGAAGACATAAGTCTCTATCATCTCTATTTTTTCAATTCTTACCAGGAATGCACTCGAATCATTACATTTTCTCAAAAGTTACAATAGTGGCTTATTTACATATTAATTCATTTCAACTTTTTTAATTAAGTGTTTTGCATTGATAGAATACTGTTGTGGATTTTGAATGTCCTCCAAACCTCACATGTTGAAAACTTCACCTCCAGTCTGTAGAGCCACTGTGTAGAGATAAAAACTCTAAGAGGCAGGGCCAAGTGGAAGGAAGTTAGGTCACTGGGGGCATCTTCTTAAAGAGGGTACTGAGACATGGTACCTACCAAATATTCCTGCTATGTTTGTTCTCATCACAGGTTCAAATTAATGGGGCCAAGTGACCTCAGAAACTGTGAGTCCAAATAAATATTTCATTCTTTTAAGTGATGTAGCCCAGGTATGTTATAACAGCAACAGAACTAACATAATTTAGCTCAGTGATTAGAGTGCTTGCCTTGCAAGCACAAGGGCCTGAGTTCGATCCCCAGCACCACAAAAAAAAAAAAAAAAAAAAAAAAAAAAAATTTGGGCTGGGGATTTAGCTCAATGGTTAGAGTGCTTGCCTAGCAAGTGCAAGGCCCTGAGTTCGATCCCCAGCACAAAACAAAACAAAACAAAAACAACAACAACAACAAAAAAGCTATATTTGAAATACTTTAAACTTACAGCCACAGGACAGAAAAAAAAATGTTAATAGTGAATATATCTCATATCTTTTTCATAAACTTTGGCTATTAAAATTTTTTGATAATAGATGTGGCTGTAAACCCTGTTTTTAAGAATTTATTCTGAGTTAAGCCATTAAAAAGTTTGCTAATATTAGATAAGTCAGGACTCACATTCTTCATCTCTAAAATCAGCCTAATAATACCATACGCTTCATAGAATTGTTATAAGGGAGGGATGATATCCTAGTACAGCTAATATTACAATGCTTTTCTAATGCAAATTAGGTATTATCATTACATTATTGTTCTGAATGCTGGAAATTGAAGGACATTTAGGAAATCTGCATATTGTTAAAAAAGAAGTCTGAAGCTATTTGAGAAATTTTTGTATTCCAACCTAGTGTTCCCAATAATCTTCTGAGTTAAAATAGTAAAATTACCACAGATCTGTATATCTTACTTATTTGTATATTATACAGTATTATCATTGTACTAATGTACTTTTGCATATTACAATAAAAATACTAATTAAAGAGGATGACATGCAAGTAGTTATGAAAAAGGGTTTATGAGTAAAATCAGTGTGGAAGCTTTCTTTGCACCTGGGACTGTTCATTCAGACACAGATGAGTCATCCAGGCTCCCTCATCACGGCCATAGTTAAAGGAGACTGCTGCCAGGAAAGTCACACGCAGTAAATATTTATTGAGGACAATTTATATAGACTTTACTTGAGAAACATGAAGAGAACAAAATCATGCTCATAAACGTACCCTTGAGAATGTTTCTTTTTAACCATGCTCATCAGTGAGAAATAGTAGTTTACCTTCTTCTCCAGGCTGTGTTCTTGTTTTAATCATAGCTTAAACATTGTCATAGCACATATTTGTACTTGGCTATCTCTCTCCTCGACTATAAGCTCCTTGAAGGATAAATCATTCTGTTTGTTTCTTTGTCACAGGTATACAGTAGGCAGATAGTAGGTAGTCGGAAAACGTGTACAAGTATGATGTATATTTGAACACAAATCATTGCCACATACTGTCACGATTTATTGGGAAGTCCTAAACTTCCCCATCACATAATGAATAAGAACAACACCGATTATCTTAGCTCGGGTAGAAATCTGCAGTGACAATTAACCTGTTTTCTAGACCAGAAATGATAGATAAACAATTTTCTATTTGGGAATGCAGGTACTTTACCCACCATTGCTCTTATAAACACATTCCATTCAACTCCGACCATGTTAGGAGTATGTCTGTAGTGGGACACACCACTGTGCTAACAAGGGGAATGAGATTTTAAGGCAATTAGCTATCAACCGAAAAGCCATTCAGATTTCACCAAGGAAGCAATAGATGTCACGACATCTTCCTGAGAGTAAATGGTGTTTTGCAACAACCTAAAGAAATCATGAGACTCAATAAAAACATTTGACTAAATCACATTACATTCTTTTCAATCCTGACAAGATATCCACTTATTTGCCCAGTATAAATTGAAGGTTGCTAGAAAAAATTGATGTGAAAAATGATGAAAAGAAGTTCATTTTGTATTTCTGAGATGGACACTGAACCAAAAATAACTAGAGTGGTAGGACAGATCGCCCTTTAGTGATTTCTACTCTCATCTATAAAATCAAATATGGAATATTTCTATGAACTTTTAAAAAGCCAGTGATTTGCTTATTGCTACAGGAAAGTACTTAGAGATGTAAATAAAAATATGACATTTTCAAAAAGGAACTGTGAAATCAATGGAGAAGATGTATATATTGAAGATAGCATTTTGATACATGTAATGCTAAGTAATTTTCTATGAAAAATCAGTGATTTCCCCACAATGAACATGTATAAAGTTAGTATCTGTAAGAGATGTTTAAGAAGATGTGGAAATGTGAAACAAATAAATATGTTCTTTAAATGACATGAAAATTTAAATAAAGAAGTAAAGTAGATATACATATATGCACTTCAAATTTGAGAGGAACTGGGCCACATGCAAAGAAGCAGGAAAGACATTTTGAAAATGATCCGGCTCCGGGATTCATTCTCATAAGGATTACACAATTGTGCCTATCAAGAAGTTATTCCAGAAGTGCACTTACATTCAAAAGGGACAGGTCATATAACTTAAACCAAGTTAAAACTAAAAGCAAGCCATGAGAGGAATAAATTCCATCTACTTCACCCCGATATTCTCAAATCACTACTGCTAATTATCTCTGTCTCTAGTAATAACAATAGGGTATCCATCTATACTCAGAGCTAAAGACGTTTTAATTTAGTTCCTGTGAGAATAAATACAGGGCACCTATATCACCCAGAAATTTTTTCTAAATAATATCAGTTCATTCTCCACATTAAACACACGCAGTATAACTTCATACTAAAGTTGTATGGATAGAAAATGATAATTCTCGAGAGAGAGCCTGAATATGTGAAAGAATAAGGTTAAGGGAACAAAAGGAAAGAATATTCTAGAGACAGAACTTTTTGGTTTACCCTACCCTAAAATATAAACTACTACTTAAGTAAAGACTTTTGATAGCTATAGTTACAAGATAAAACTGTGAAGAAACTGGGGCAATGTAGCAGGTAATTCTTTTGGATTATCATATTAAAAGCTGTCTTCTTCATTAAAATAGTTGGGAGAGTAAATAGGGTAGAATCTCTTTTTTGTTTTTTTTTTTTGGTGACTAGATCTTGGCTTATTCATTTGGCCTGTACAATTTTGAAAACACCAGGTTTCACTTGCTCCAGTCTCTTTTTCAAAGTAATATCTTGATAAAGTTTTTCTTTTCCTACATTTTTGTGACATTATTTCAGGGCCTCAAGTAGTACGTACTGTTTTGTTTTCGTGTTAATCATTTCCGCCTCGTTTCCTCCACATTTACAAAATTTTTAGATATCAAGAGCTGTATTCGTTTTCCAATGCTGCTGTAACAAATTACCATTCTCTTAGTGGTTTAAAACAGCACAGATTTATCACCTCCAGTTTCTCTAGATCGGAGGTTTGCATGGGCTTGACTGGATTTTCAGTTTTGAGTCTATACTGAAAAAAATGGTGTTGACGTGATTGCTATCTTTACTGGCTACTCCAGCTAAGCGTCAGTTTCCAAGTGTCCTACATGTCCACAAAAATGAATAGATCAAAAAAATGCAGTACTTATACACGACGGAATACCAGGGATTGGATTCTCATTGTTTGGGATGTTCTAATCAGGGCAATAAGAAAAGAGAAAGAAACAAAAATATAAAAGAAGTAAACAAGCTATGGCTATGGAGTAAATAATGTCTCCCAGAAAATCATATGTTGATGTCTAATCTGTGAGGACATGAGGATAGACCTCTCATAATGAGACCCTGTGAAGGAAACAGGGGTAAGGAAGGGATAAGGAAGGCGATTTCTTAAAAAGTTATACATAGGAGAAACCCAGAATTTAAATAAATAAAAGAGTAAATGAACAGATGGCAGGAAACACAAAGGTAGAGTTTTTGGAAATAAGAAGAGCAAGGGAAGGAAAGGAAGGTGAAAGTAGAAAATAAAGGAATGAAAATTTACTAAGATATTATATATATATATATATCTGTCTATTTACCTATGAATGTAACTATTGTATATTACAAACACATTAATAAAAAAAGTTAAACATACATATGATTCAGCCATTCTGCTCCTAATTATTTATTCAAAAGAAATAAAAACATATGTTCAGAAAGACTTGAATGTTCGCAGGAGTTTGAGGAGTAATAGCTAAAAAATGTAAACAACCTGTTCATCAACAGTGAACCGTTAAAGTAACTGTGCTATCACCATAGTCATATATTGTAACAGTGCTCGTTAATTAAGAAGAATGAACCATCGATAGTAGCAGCAATGTGTATGAATCGATAAATAAATATGAGTAAAAGAATTCAAAAAAAAGAAGTATAAACTACATGATTCCATCAACATAAAAATATAGAAAATGTAAATGAATTTACAGAGAGTGACAGAATGCAGATCAGTGATTATCTGAGAGTGAGGGTAAAGGATCGGCGGACGGGATTACCATGTAGCATGAAGAAACTCTTAAGCGTGGTGAGTAGGTGTATTATCTCAATCGTGGGGATGATTTTACAAGTATTAACTTACAGCCAAAATATGCTAAATTGTACAAATTAATTATGTACAGCCTGTTGAATCTCAATTATACACAATGAATGGAGATAAATAAAACCATTTTATGAAATTATCCTAAAATTTCTTTTCCAAGCTTTGTAATTCATAAGATGTCACTGCAGGATATAACCAAATATAAACTCTTGTTCCATTTACTCTAGCATAGTTTATACAATTTCTATCCGCATGAGCTGATGCTTTAAAAATTGATATTTTAGTCCCCTTATTTTCCTATATTACATTGTTTTAACTCAGTGTTTTTTGTAAAAAAAAAAAAATTAACCATTACATTTTCTTTTCATTTTTTCCTATATACAGTTTAGCAATTTATATCATATTTGAATGTAGTCTTTCCCTAGTGAATATCAAATCTAATTATTTGTCATTTGGATTTAAAATAATTATTTTAATATGTGCTCTTTCCTAAGCAATTTAAAAAGTAATTCCCTGAACATTTTTGTTTTATGTAAGTTTCTCTCTTGTGTTTTGGATAAGTACTATTATATAATACCATGATTTAAAGGAGAAATATGCAAGGAACCCGTGTTATTAAAAATAGGCACCGTAAGATGAGTTTTCCTCTGATGACAATTGGATGGTGTATAGGGAATTGGCAAGGAATACTCTCATTTTCCATTTTGTATTGAGGAAATAGTGGTGCAGAAATGTCTCAGATCTAGACACTTATTAAGACATGTTTTATGAATGAACAGTTATTGTGCCTCACTGACATAAGACTTTCCTTCTGGTTCCTCTTTGCACTGATGTTCTGGTTCTTCAGACTCTTCTAGTTTCTGTCATCAGAAAAAGATGTAAACATTAACTTGGCCACCTGAACCACTGGGGCAGTGCTACTTAGTGTTTCTCCTGGCTTTCTAACTTCCTCTGAGACTTTTATAATACTCAGCAACTTCTATAGCTGTTTAAAACCTAATCTCCAGAAAAAAACAATTTTCATGTCATAGATTAGATATCCATCACTGTGTACAAACACTAAATCTTAGTGTTTAAAAACAGCATAATTATTCTTGTATTTATAAATCTGAAATTCAGACAAATTTCACCGGGCCAATAAACTTCTGTTACACAAAAATATTTAGGCCTTCAATTAGAATAAGCAAATGTTTAGGGACAGGAATAATTTGGAGTCTAGTTAGGTGCTTCTTATTTTTTATGTTATATCAGATCTTGCTTTGTGGTATTTCTAGCCATCAGTCTAGTCTCGAAGAGTTAATGGTCCAGTAACGTGCAAGTGCAAGTCCACCAGCCTCTTAATATTTGGGGCCACAAGACGGAAGAGCATCCTTTCTTCCCAGGTCTAGTGCTCAAAGCATTTCCAACGCCCATCCACATTCTGAAGGAAAGACATAAACCCAGACTCAACAAGAGCAGCATATACGAAAGTGTGACCTGTTTTCGTCTTCCACACCTCACAACAGTAACTCTGCTTCAATAGAGTTTACAAGATAGTCACTGCACGTATGAAGAATCAAATCAACTCTGCACAGAACGGAGGACTCGTTTAAAGAAACATACCCAGTGTGTGCCCAGTGTGTCCCCAGTGTGTGCCTGGTAGCATACAGGTTATGCTTACAGATGGTTTCGTTTCATGAAACCATTGAAATACACATATCAGTATTTTAGAGATAAAAAATTAAGGCCCTAAAAATTACCTTGCTCAAATTCAGATCATTAGTTAATATAAGAGCTAGAGTTCCCAACAGGCAGCAAAAGTCTTAAGTGCATTCAGTCTTTCTGCACTGCTTCTCCTGTACATAGTATTGGTTGCTCTGTAGCAGATCATATCTCAACTAAGAGCTTTTTCCTTCATAGAGCAGGAGGATATTTAATATGTGTGAGAGACAACTTCTGAAAATAAGTTCTTCGCTCTGGAGAAGGTTTGGCATAGAAAATCTCTTCTCTGTCTCAGAGTTTTCTATGTGTTTGGCTTGATGCAATTAAACCACAGAGACTTAATTGCCTTTTCACTCTTTTTTGGTCCACAGGAAGGAACTGGCTTCTAACTCAAGGAAACAGAGGCTCTGTGAATGAGGTAATAAAAAAATTCATTCAGAACAAAATATACAACGTATTTGAAACCTGCTTCTAATGTTTAGTAGCAAGATGGCCCAGACAAACTATATAATCCTCTAAACCCCCCTCAGTAAGAGGAAAAAAAAATAACTAGCAATACAATCGTTTTTTGGGTTTTTTGTTTTGTTTTGTTCGTGTGTGTGTACTGGGAATCAAACTCAGGGCCTTGCACTTGCTAGGCAAGTGCTCTATCACTAAGCTAAATCCCCAGCCCCAAAATTGTTGCAATTATTTTTTTCATATTTTTTTTAGTGCATGTTTGTGGTACATAATGATTACATTCATCATCATTCATCATGGAGGATGCGGACATGTACATGACGTACCTTAATTCTTTCTTTTTTGTTCTTTCCCTCCTCTCCCTCCAACTCTTCTTCCCTTCTACATTTATAAAAGCTCCATTTCCGTGTTTTTCTTTTAATGTATTTTTTTCTTTGAATCCCTTTCCATTCCATCCCTTCTTCTTCTCTCATCTTCTGTTCCCCTTCCCATTTAAACAAGTTCTTCCTATTTCCTAATATCTCTTCTCCATTGTGCTCCTTATTTATACTTTCAATTTCTCATATAAGTGAAGTAATGTGACATTTAAACTTGTGTAACTGATTTATTTCACCTAAGATGATGGTCTCAAGGTACATCCATTTACCCAGCAATGCCTCACGTTTATCCTTCTTTGTGGTGGAATAGTACTCCACTGTGTATAAATACCATCCATTCATCTGATGGGCATATAAGCTGCCTCTAATATTTATCTGTTAAGAATTGTTCTGCTAGAAACATGGGTGTGCATGTATCACTGTAATGTGATGTCTTTAGCTCTTTGGGGAAGATGCCTAAGAGGGGAATGGCTGGGTCAAATGGAACCTCCAGTTTTAGGTTTTTGAGAAATCTCCATGCTGCTTTCTATAATGGTTGTTTTAATTTGTGCTCCCCCCAGTAGAAGGGTTCCTATTTCCCCTGCAGCCTTACCAGCATTTGTTATTAGCTGATTTCTTGATGATGGCCATTCTTTCTGGAGTGAGATGGAATCCCAGCGTTGCTTTAATTTGCATTTCTCCACTGGCCAGCAATGTTCAGCATTTTTTCATGTGTTTATTGGCTGTTTATACTTCTTAATCTGAGGATTGTAATTACTTTTACTGCTTTAAAAATGGTTCTTATCAACTACTTTGTGTGTGGAGACAAATGAATGGATTCTCTACAGTTCTTTTGTTTTCTTTTTAACAAATCACTGGTAAGGGGACACACATCATCATGACTGACTTATCTTAACTTTGACACCAATATTGGCAAAGAGATCTTTAGTGATCATGTACTAAGCCTAATGCAAAGTGCTAATTATCAAAGTGTGAAACATCATTATAGTAACTATTATAAAAATGTCACAAAAAGTTGATGGGATCCAGAGCAAGAGAATAGATTTCCCGCTTTAAAGACTGGATGTGGTGGACTTATTATTGTGGTCAACTTGAATCAGAATGCCCAGCTGGACTGAGTGGTGTGGCTCTGGGCGTAGAGGATCCACCGGAGGATTGTTGCTGATGCAATATAAAGGAGAATGGGAGTAGAAGATAGTTGTGGGCTATATTCCAGGAGAAGCTCTGCTGTGGCTGGTTCTCCTGAGGGGGACTTGGCTATTCTCGTCAAAGAAGGAGCTCGGGGCCTTGCTGTCTTCGAGGA
>PVJO010029549.1:0-16665 GCA_004026905.1 Hystrix cristata | reverse complement strand
CTTACAGGCCACCTCATTATGGATTGGCTTCTTAACAGAGAGGATAGATGCGGCCATCCTGGAATCTTGTATCATAATCGTTGGCCTCATCATTTGTGGCTAGGCCATTAGTTTTATTCTCCAGGGGTGACATAATCACAGCAGTTTATTGTTACAGCAAGATTCTTCAGAAGAACACAGTGACTTTCAAGCATATTTTAGACTTTGTTTCTGGATGAATCTAAGGCACTAAGAGCAGCCACTTAGAGGGTGGTTGTTTCATAAAAGTAAGTGGTGAGCATACCGCGTATTTAACATACAGGTAATGACATCTGTGATATACAGCTGAAGAAACAAAATCAAGGGAAGTGACTTCTCGGTATGAGAGAATATGTAAGCCTATTTCTTCTCACAGATTTCTTTGACTTTGAATAGACTGAAAGAAGAGAGTGAAACAAGCCATTTATATTCAGCCACACTTCAAAGCAAAAGTATATAAAAACGAACACAAGTAGAAGGCAAAGCATCGACCGGGTCTTAAACGTTCACGGTTAATATTGTTTCAAGTAGTTTTTGAATATTAAACAGTGAGGTATGTGATATGCCGGAACTTTAAGTAACAACCTTCATACTAATAGAATTCTACCCGTCCTCAGCATCCTAAACACATGCCGTGGTTGCTTTAGTTTCAGGTGAGGTTTTTAGGTGCCCCTCTCGCATCTGTAGTGCTAGAAGGAATGTGGCTCTGCCAGGACGAGGGTGAGCTGCCAGCTGTCCACCCTCCGCGGTGCCATTTCTGCCTCTCTGAAGCGCGCCTCTGCCCGTTAAAGGAGTAGATCGCCGCAGCACACATTTTGCTCGGCTACCGTCGTAATGTGCCCATGTGAGCCTTCACACCACTCCCTGAGCACTATCAGCGACTTCTGTGAGGGCGGCGGGCACTCAAGGCCGAAGAGTCCCGGGAGGAAAGCTGGACGTCAGGCCCAGTGAGGTCAGGGGCCACGGTGACTTGAAGCGCTTCATTCCCAAGAGGGCGAAGGCGGGCCACGGGCACCATGCACGCAGGACCATTTCTGGTGGGCGGTGGCCGTGTTTCCGGCCTCTTGCGGTATCCCTGGCGGCCGATGCTGGCCGGACCCTCCGACGGTCCCTACACAGGGCTCCTCATTGTTGCCGTGAGTACACATCATTTTCCCTAATTTTAACCATGCTCACAGAGAATTCCAAACCACATGCAGGCAATGGCTTTGATCTATATTCTGATGTTGTGCACGTGCCTCTCGTTTTTAATTTGTCTTCAGATATTCGCATCAGGAGACAAGAGCCTAATTGATTGTTTGGAAGACGGAGTATATACCACATCAAAATCATTGGAAATTTGGAAAAGCAGCTTTGTATACACAATGCGATTTCCCCATTTAAGATTTCTTTTGGATTTGAGGTTGTACAGTCAAAATGCAAATATTGTGAAAATTATTAAACTGGCAATTTATTATGGACACTGAAGTTCATAGCCCTGTGCATTTAAAACACCATAAAAGTCAAGCATTAAAGATGTGATTGTAGTATTTCTCTAAATTAAACTGTGTTTCAAATTTGTATTTTCTTAGACACGTAAATATGGATGATCCAAGCTCAAGTTCTGGCTGACATCTCTGAGGTCAAGACCAAGCTCCTTAAGCTTCTTTTCTGATCTAGAAAATGTTTATAACCATTAAAGTACATTTGTATGGAGTATATTAAATAACATCTGAAAGTTCAGTGTATTTGTGTACATGCTACATAAGATCAAAGGAAATTAGAGTCCATGAAAAAATAACCATTTGTTCAATCCGAATATGTCGAAGGGGTGAATTTCAAATTTAAATGAGCCTTTTGTGACCAAGCGGCAGGCTGTTACTATTGTCAGCTTTCTCATTGCTGAGACAAAATGCCCATCACCCCCACCATAAAGGACAGGTCACACTGAGCTCCACAGTCGGGTGGTAGTGGGGAAAGAATGTAACGGCAGAGATGATGGGGAAGAAAAGATACTTAGTTCATGGCGGCCAGGAAGCAGAGCAGGTGCCCAGCAGCAGAGAAGAAACAAAGAGGGACAAGACATAAATCCCAAACTCCCACCTCCATAACCCAACTGGACACAGCCAGCAGTGTGTGCCAGCAACCCCAGGGCAATTCCAAAGCCAGCCAATCTGACACTCTCCGTCCCCACCATACCCACTTTCTCCTTGATCACATAACCAAGGGCTCAGGTTCTTCAGGTCCCAGACAGACAACCTTTTCAGAAGCCATGCCACACAGCTCCCCATTGCTGCCTCCGACTCGAGGTCTACCTTGCAGCCCAATCCTTCTTTCACCACACAGGTGGCATGTTCTCACCCCTGCTTTTGAGATGCTAGACTCTTCTCCTCAATTCACCTATTCCATTACCTAATTCTTCCACCTCCCACCTCAGCCTACATACTACCTGCTCTAAAAGGCTTTATTTACCTGAACATCATACCTTGTTTTTAAACAATTCTATCCCTCCACTCTTCTTATTGGGAAAGTAGAATGTAGGTTCTCATATGAGATACTCAGTGCTGGTTTGTTGAATACAGCCCTACAACACTATCACCCTGTTCTAGAATCTTTTATACTAGCAATGAAGGCAGTGTCCCAAGTCAGCAACCCAATTTGAAGATTTATCAAGAGTAACCAATGTAAGTTCAGTAGCTTGCCTTGGCATTTGGGAGCTTAACATTCCTGTCAATTCCACAGACAAAAATAAGTTCCAAATGCCAAAAGGTGAAGTTAGATAAAAAACATGCTCCATATTATTAATTTACAATGGTCTGATCATGAGTTTGAGGAGGAAAACATGAAGACAATAGTTTTAAAGGACAATGAACTATTATAATTCCTGTACCTGGAATGTTATAGTCCAGTTCTCAAGACATTTCTGATGTATTAATAAGTACCAGCCTTTGACAATCAATTAGAAGGAAATTAAGAACTCTGATTGAATATTCAAAAGCTTTCATCCTCCGGGTTTAATAGTTAGAAACAAATACAATGGAAGATCCCACTTTTTTTTTTTAGCACATTTTATTTTGTATTCAGGATTTTAAAGCCATAACTGGATTTCCCTTTATCTAATGAAATGGAACACATCATGAACCCTCCAAATAATTTCCTTAAAGGAAGTTTTAGCAAAAATGGTACTATGCTGCATATATGCTGCACAAAGAAATACCTGTGTAATAAAATAAATGTTAGCCAACCTGTGCTCTAACTGGCCTAAAGAGCATTCTCTAGGCAGAGGCTTCCTTTATGTCTCACTAGACAGCAAATTTATGTTCAGTGGCAATATGACACTACATGATCAGGGAAGGGTCTCACATCTTTGGTATATGGTGTGTACATGGTCTGACGCACATAAATTTACATTCATTAAACTGACATTAAGGGCTTCTACAGTGGCTACACATACACTACGAGAAAACAACTGAGAACTAACCCAGAGAAAGGCATTCTGTCTCCATCAAATAGCTGTAAGTGTCATAATAATTTTGGGAGTTACTCACATTTTCTACAAATATAATTAGACTTTTTTAATTTGCTAAGCATTAAGGTCACATCAAATCACCTAGTCCCTTCTCATTTAAATAATGACAACATCATTTTCCTATATACTACCTCACATAATGCTTTTTAAAAGTAAGTCCACTGTTTTTTAAAAAATATATATTAAGATCACATTAAAAGAAAATAAATATAATTATATATCACATAATATTTTAGTTAATTATAAAGCCTACATACTAAGTGTGATAAAATTATGGTGAATATCTAAAATCCTTTTTTAAAGATTTACTACAGTAAAAGGCACATTGCCATTAATCCCCCTGCAAACACGCCCTCGCTTGAACACAGTTTATCCATCATTCTAGACACTTTCTGAAGCAGTCTCAGAAGTCCTCTTTGGTAAGGTTAGTTGTTCTGTTGTAGCTACCTTGATGCCTGAATTGATTCAAAATGTTTCCCTTTCATGGTCATTTTGACTTTGGGGAAGAGCCGGAAGTCAGTTCCAGATCCGCTGAATAAGGTCGATGAGGACACACTGTAATGTTTTTGACGGAAATTGCCATAAGTGCTCGATTGATAAGAGGTGATCAGAAAGATACATTGTATGCTTAAACTTTAAAAAAGTATTACAATAAAAGACACATTGTCATGAATCTCTCTCCACATCCTCCCCCTTACTTCAAACACACTTATCCCATCATTTTTGGCAATGTGTCTTTTACTGCACAATATTCACCGTGTCTTTCAGTCACCCCTTAGACAGCGGTGGTCCTGGAAGAGTCCAGTGGAGCCTGGTGACGTCGTAAGTAGGGTAGTGTCACACTGCAGCCTGTTAAACACGGGTAGTGGTGATCCTGATAGAAACAAACCACTACACAGTCACCTAAAGACATAACACTGTTATGTACAGTGCATAATGCCTGATAAGACTAATCAACGACTGTGCTTCTGGCACATGCATTTCCCATCCTATACTGTTAATCATCATTTTAGAGTCTACTCCTACTCACAAAGCTCACTGTAAGGAGTTTGCCGTGTTACCCGGCATCAGCCTCCTACACTTTGTTCACAGCATCACTGAATTCCATCCGGAAGCCACACAAAGGGACCAATGCGCACTGTCGGACTTGCCTAAATGCCCCTGTGAGGCTCCAACGTGAGGAGTCACCTAGCGACACACTTCAGAGAACACAGACTTGTTAAATGACACGTGGCCAAACCAACTTGTGAAGCATACATCATGGGTTCCTCCTTTACGTACACTGTACTCTGAAACACAAAGAAAATGCACTTATCTTACATTTATACCCAGAATGTTACACTAGGGCCCAGCCTCGGGTAGGTGGGAGGTGGACTGCTGCCAAGACAAGTGGAGAAAGGTAAGTTTATTTCAGTCTGACAACGTTGGTCCACTGGAATAAATTGGAAATATTTTAACTCTATACTCTCTTTAAGATCACCCATTTCTCCCTCTAATCTCTCTGTCCTCTTGCTCATTCCCAGTTCTGGGCTCCTCTGCAAGCCAGCCCCAGTGTGACTGTGAAAGCCAGGTCCTCGGTCATACAGGTCCCCGCCGTGGCTCTGGAGTCTGTGCACAACAGCTTGGAAGGTGCTGTCTGTTCCCACTCTGCTTTCTCTCTGCCACAGCCTTCCTTTTGTTCGGCAGTGTTGGAGCAGAATCAGCCTATGGGGAGGACATTTAGCAAAGAACATTTACAGTGTAAGTCAGGAGTAATATATTTTCGCGGTACGCAGTCACTGCTGTGTAAGTTAAATTATTGCTGGTGGTCTTGAAAGTCTTCTAAGAATAATGTAGTCAGTTTAAACAGTATTTAAAGGGCTTGAAATGTCCTAAAACTTTAAAGTTCGTGTATGACAGAAGCTTTACAGGGCTTTCCAGATTTGACAGCCACAGAGAAAGTACGCATGGCATTCCTAATTAGACACTGTGAAACCAATAGAAACTTCTTCAATTGATACTATTTTTAAGAAATTGATTTAAAACTCATAATTTTTGAAGGCTAGTTTCTATTAACAGTGCAGAGGAAAGACAGTTTTCCAATCCTTCTATAGAAAGGTAACCCCAACTCATCATGTGAAGAGGCAAACCATGTACAGTCAATGATGTAGAAAGAAAAGGTATTATGGAGGTGAGTCAGACAGATAATTATACTAATTAGTTGTATCATTTTCCCCTCGTATTTTCTGGAGCACTTGACAACATTTGAAAATTAATTTTTTTGCAAATTCACCTTCAATTCTGAATATATATGTTCATTTTCATTCCTGATTTCTCATTTGCAATATTTTCACCCAAAGCTCCAACAATTATTAAGCTTAAGCTTAAAGCACCACCACCAAACTTAGATACTCCCGGGATGTCATTAATGCTAATTGGAAGCTGCAGGCAGAGCAGAATCCTCAAATACTTGTGGGCTGGGGGATGAATCAGTGAGAATGTTCCCACCTGACCGTTCAGCAACATGGCCCAGTGCTGAGAATATTTTATCCCTCAAACTGTGGCTGACTCACTCTCCATGCTGCCACCTCAGTCCTCTGCAGCTCCACTGGCCATTTCTATCCCTCCACACCTGTCACTGGGGTTTGACCATGGTTGGGGCTTCCCTTTCCACATCTCACACTGGCCACAGGAAGCAACACACTTCTAGCCACTGTTCTCTAATATCATCTTGTTCCCACACACGGAAGAGAGGGGCTGCAACCCTTGCTTCACCTGGAGGCTCTGGGACTCCACAGAAAACACATAGATGTGTATTGTCATTCCTTCTTGACAATCTACAAGTTGCTAGAGTCCCCCGCTTCATAATTTATTCCATAAGGGGATGATCCAAATGTTTAGACTGGCTTTCTGTTTCCTCAGACCATTGATACTGCAATTTTCTTTTACTTCTCTTTGACCATAACTTCTCTGACATAAAATCTATATTCCAACTCTATTTCTTAATGCAACAGATGAGCAGTTATGTTCACAGAACCACGGAATTCAGGCCAATGTCTTTGCCAATGTTTTGAGGATATTATTTTGGGTGTCTGGAGCTAACAATGAATTATTTCTTTCTCTTTCTTCTTTTTTTTTTTTTTTTGGTGCTGGGAATCGAACTCAGGGCCTTGTGCTTGCAAGGCAAGCACTCTAACCACTGAGCTAAATCGCCAGCCCTGTCTTTCATTTTTGCTGCAATAAATCCTAATTTCTACAACCAATCTTACCAACCATAAAACATTATGATCTCATGCAGATTAAGGCAAAGGTCATGTACACAGAAAAACGAAAGAGCAAAAGACATAAATTTACTTGATTTTCCAGTCTTATCCTTTCCCTTGGTCACATGGGTAAATGAATGACAAGAAAAATAACGTTAGAAGTACTATGTCAGAACTAATTAGGAAAAAAAAATTGGAAAGGAGAAAACCCAGTAAACTTTCAGCACCAAAATTTCTATCATTTGATCATCTTTACACTAATTATTTTAAGGGCTTTTGTGTTATATTTTTTGAAATGGAGTCTCATATGCCCCAGGTTAGTCTTAAACTCCTGTACTGAAGCGCTCCTTCCACTGTGTCCTCTCAGAGCTGAGACTACCAGTGTGTGCCACAATTCTAGGCTTGGGATTCAGTTTTTAATAGTGACAAGGCAAAAACGCACAAATAGAATTAACACCTATTTATGTAACTCATCGTATTTTAATTTGTGTCGTTTCCCTTTAATAACTAAAAGAAAAATATTTCCTTTGATTTTAAATTTCATACTTTTGCATAGTTTTTAAAAATAGTTATAGGATAACCAAACCACTGGATTTTATTTATTCTGTCTTATATATAGCCAAGCATATCACATAGTAAAAGAAATGTAATTTTGAGAAAAATTACAATTAGAGAAAGTATAATACTAATCAACAATCTGTCAGTTGAAAATACTCAACCTTTACCTAACCTTTCAAACTTATTTATCTCTTCAAACATTTAGGATTTCTTCATGGTGAAAACTTTTAACATTTTTTATCATTGTGCAAACACTGTATAGTATAGTTACACAAAGATCATTTCAACGTCATTAGGAGATACAATCTTGGGAAACCACAATCATAGATATGCTCCATTGTTGGATCAAATGTCATTATGTGGCACATAGCTGTATTAAAACATGCTCAGGAGGGGCTGGGGATTTAGCTCAGCGGTTAGCGTGCTTGCCTTGCAACCACAAGGACCCGAGTTCGATCCCCAGCACAAAAAAAAAAAAAAAAAAAAAATGCTCAGGAAAATTGTCTTTAAAAAAGAACCCCAAATAAAATTCTAGTTGGACGAACATTTAAACTTAAATGAAAAAAAGATTAAAATTTTATTAAAGCAGAAATGAAAATTGAAATTAATTTTTAAATCTCTGCATAGGGTAGGGCTTTCTAACCTTATAATCACTTGCTAAAACAATAAAAACATAAAATTAATTTGCCCACATTAAAATAAGACATCTTTGAGTAAAATACAAACTAAAGAAGCAGTAAAAGAAAAAGAACAAAATAATTTCTTATCACAACACAGTTAAAAGTCAAGTAATAAGCCTGAAAAATATATTTACAAAACCATGACAGATAAATTTTAAAAATTTAATACTTATAAAGGGGAAAAAATCCTCAGATTCTGTTCCGTTTGTAATTTGTTTCCCAACTTCCAGGACAGAATGAAACTCGAACCTTGATAACTCAGAATGTGATCTCATTTGGAGTCAGCGTCTTTACAGAGCCAAGTTAAAATGAGATGGTGAGAACTTGGCCAAATCCAGTATCACCGCAAAGTTATGAGAAGGGACATGCAGACCTGGGACCAACACACACACAAAGGATGGAGCTATGAATGTGTCAGTACAGACAGAGTAGAAGGTGGCGGCAGCGCATGAGTAAACCAGGGAAACCGAACATCACCAGCCAATCACCCAAGCCAGGTGAGAGTGTAAAGGGATCTTCTTTTCGCGTGCCTCAAGGTAGTCATTGCCTGCAATTTGATCTCAGACTTTTAGCACCCAGAACTGTGAGACCAAAGTTCTGTTTAAGACACCCTGTCTGTGCGAAAGAGCAGCCAAAGGAATGGATCCAGACCCCAAATCATAAATGGCCAAAGGACACTGCAAGTGAATTTTTAAAATACTTTATGCAAATAGTTAAAGTAGGTCTGTAAATGCCTAAAATTAGCTGATCATTTAAAATGCAATATTTAAGTAGAACAATTTTCTTTTCAGAGAATAAATTGGCAATTAAAATGCTAATACGGAATGCTCTTGGGTATATATGAGAGGATAGCATTGTGCAGTGTGAGTCAAGACACAAAAATGTTCAAACATTTTTATTAGTTATCTTCCATTTCTCTAAATACCTTGTAAGAAATTAAGCAGGTAAGAGTTAATATACCTGACAACAATAATAGCAAGTAACAACAACAATAAAAAACCCTCAAATTTCTAAAAGCAAGGCATTTAAAGAAACCAAAGTACCTTTTAAGAAGCAGTACTTTATAGAAAATGAAAATGCGATTAGACAAAACTCTTTTTACTACTTCTAGGGGAAAACACTTTTAATTAAAAAAGAAAAAATTCCCAATTACACATGAATTCACAATTATAAGCACAACTGTAAAATTTTACTTGAAGAAAATAGGTGGAGGTCATTTTTATATATGAAAATTGGTTGTCTCAATATACCTAAGATTACTTTAAAGCTAAGTCCCAGGCTGCCCTATAATGTATGTAGAAAAGAGGTTACATAAAAAGTAAAAGGGTCAAAATGGAAAGTATATTAGTTTCCTAGAGCTACTATAATAAAGTATCATAAGCCAAGTACTATAGTTTCAAAGAACAGAAATTTTCGCACAGTTCTCAAGGACGGAAGTCTGAAATCGAGGTCCAGCAGGGCTCTGCTGTTTCTTTTTAAGGACCTGGTTGTCCTGGCTTTCTCTGGCTTGTGGCGGCACAGCTCTTGTCTCCCACGTTCGGGTGGCCTTGTTTTCATGTCTCTGTGTCTTTTTGCCCTCCTACAAGGAAACCATTCCATAGACTGAAGGTCCCATCCTAAATCCAAGATGATTTTCTCTTAACACCCATAACTAATCACATCTACAAAGACCCTGTTTCCAAAAAGAGTCCCATGCTGAGGTTCCGGTGGATATGAGCTAGGGAAAACACTATTCAAGCCATTCGAGAAAGCAAAAGACAGCAAGGGGAAAGCAATGAAAAGAGTGGCTACTTGTGTTATGTTTGAGATTTTCCATGGTACATTTCACAAGGATTCTTTATACGAATTCAAATTTGCAGTTTTATTTATATTATTAAGGAATCATTTTAAATATGTAAGATTGCGAGGTTTCTGCAAAGGCAAAATAAACACATCAAATATTTTATGGGAGTAATAATATGTTCAATGTTATTCAAAGACATTTCCAAACAGCAGGACTGTGTTACTGTCTTCAGTATGGCTGAGTGGGGAAAGAAGAGACAGACGTCAAGGCCAAAAGCAAGATTTGAACACTAAAAGTTTTGAGATACCGGTCCAGCCTCTGCCTTTTCCCCGAGGAGGGAGCTCTGAACTCCTGCGTGTTTTAGGAAGGGATGACTCTGTGCCTACCTGCCCATGAGCGAGAGCCTGTGTGGGGAAGGGAGCTGAGTATCTGCAGAGGGCTGCTAAACACTTTGTGGCACCTCAGAGCTCTGTGCAGCAGGAGCTGGCGAACAGACCAAGCAACACAATTTTATTTCAAACACACACACTTGTGTGTGTGCATGCATGTGTGCACACATGTCTGGGTCACACAGCGCTTGTGAGCTCAGTGTTAGTAAGTAATGTTATGATAAAACTCCTCAGCTAGGGCTGGGGATTTAGCTCAGTGGTTAGAGTGCTCGCCTTGCAAGCACAAGGCCCTGAGTTTGATCCCTGGGATGAAAAAAAAAAAACAAAAACAAAAACAAAAAAAACCTGCTCAGCTAAAAGATGGTAAACTTCACAGGACCATAGACTATATAAATTTTTCATTATTTGTTCTACTGGATAGAAGTTATCTCATCTCTATGAGATAAAAATTGTGAAGTGAACATGTGATTGCACTATGTCTCAGGCTTTTGACCAACAGCAAACAGTGAATTGATCCAAATACACCCTGCACATGTAGGACACTGTGTCACTTGTATAATGGAAAGAAAGATAATATTAATAAGGAAAAGTATTTTGTACTAAAAATATAAAAGACTTAGATTATTAATAGGTAATAATATCAGAAAAAATGTTGATACGATAGTGAACAGTAAATAGAACTAGAAGTATTTACCATTCTTTTTTTTTTTTTTTTTTTTTAGTGCTGGGGCTCAAAATCAGGGCAAGCATTCTAACCACTGAGCTAAATCTCCAGCCCCTACTATTCATTTTAAATATAACTAATGGTTCTATATGTATTGCCAATAACAACAATCTTATGTGACTGTCACATAATACTAAAACTATTGAGATTATTTTGAATAACAAAAAGGTATTAATAATTATTAATTTCTATTCAATAAGACTAAATTCAAACTCCGTTACACAGTAGAGATTTTTGTTTAAAGAGCTCAATTATAACTAAAATTGAAATGTCATCACATAATTTCTAAAGTAATTAACTGAATCAAAAGTAAACCAATACTATAATGTACACAATATCTCTGTATTTTTGTTACATAGATTTGTATACGTGTATATGTATCTATATATTGAGTTTTACAACTACAGTTTTGCAGAGATAAGACAGAGGTTATAAAGCACTAAAAAGTTCTCTACATTCAATAACACCAAGTATAATGTAGATATTTTTTAAGAATCCAAAGGAAACTCTAAATAATTTTAGACGCATAAATAAGTTTCAGTGGGTTAATCTGCTCGTATAAAAAGTTTGGAATTTTTGCATTCCAAAGAACATCAGGGATTTTTTTTTAATAAAGACAATTATATGAATCTATCACACCTTTGTCTGCATAGCATCAAATGTATACAACCAGAACAGGGTGACAGATGTGTCCTTGTCCCTTAAGCATTTAAACATCAAGCATGATTTACAAATAGAGATTCAGAAAGAAGCCAGAAAATGTATTTCAAATCACCTCACTCTAACACATGTCAAGAACACTCTGAAACTTTTAAATAATAACAACTCTATCTATCTACCTATCTATCTATCTATCCATCCATCCATCCTGGGGATCAAACCAGGGGCTTCACACTGACCTATATCCTCAGACCCTTTTTAATTTTTTTTTTTTTTAATTCTGAGACAGAGTCTCACTAAGTTACTAAATTGCCAGGCTGGGCTCAAACTTGTGAGCCTTCTGACTCAGCCTCCCAAGCTGGGATTACCAGACCATGTTAATATGTTCAGCTATCATTTAATTTAAATACAACCCAAATAATCATGGATACGTTTCTCCACCTGGATACTTGAGGGGAAATAGAAACCACCCATGTTCAATTTTAGAGCTCTTGGTTTCCTTTACTAGAGAATTCCTTCGCCTGAAAGAGCTGCTAATCACAAGATCGTCTCTGTACACCAACTGGAAATTGTGTTGATTTCTACTTCACTTAGAATCTGAGAGCCTTGGTGGTATGTCAGGACTAGTACATCATCAAGGTTGACACAAAAAAGCACGTACAAACACATTCATCCACTCAACAAATAATGACTGTGTGTCTATGAGTCACTGCATACTTGTTAGACAATTGGAGCCCATCTCAGAGTCCTCTGTTTCAAGCCTCTGGCTATTTTATTGGAGGTAGAAATTTATTTATGTGAAACAATTTGAAAAGTATAAGTGAGGTTATATAATCCAGTACAAAAGCAATGCTAGAATGTGTCATCTATCTAGTGCCAACGCACTGGAACAATCCTTAGCATCTGGTTTTCTCACACTCTGCTTCTTTCCAAGCACACAAAGGAACCAAATCTACAGCCCTCTCCTGACCTCTCCTGTCACCATCGTCAGCGGCCCAGACTGAGCAGGAGACACTCATAGTCTCACAACTCCATCCTAGCCTCTTTCAACAAGCCATCAGAGGGATCCGATTAAAATTTAAGTCAGGCTGTATAACTTGCCTGCGCTAAGTCCTCCAGCAGCTTCCTACTTCATTCAAAATTACAAGCAATATCTTTCAAGTGGCCAATAAAGCCGTATGGATTTAGCTCTGGCCACTTCTCTGACTTGTCTTTTGTGCTTCTCCTTCCCACCATGTGTCTGTCGCTCTGGACTCTGCTGTTTTTCGAGCGTGGTGAACGTGAACTTACTCTCAGCTCGGATTCTGTACTTCTCAACCTCAAATCCTGTTGAGGGAACAATCCTGAATGTCTCTATTTCTCTCTTCTTTCCCATTCACTACTCAAACATCAGCCTCTTACTCACTGCCCTGCTGACTACTGTAGAAGAATAGTAGACAAACACATGTCTCAGTTCAACGATTTCCGCAGTTTATCTCTCATTCAGATCAAAGCTTCTGGTTTTCCGTGGCTGGGGGAAGGCTTCTGATTTGGCGGCAGTTTAGGAAACTAGCTAAGACACTGACGTTCCCTCTCTGGCTCAGGAGGAATGTATTTCGATTCTGCCGTCCAGCCATTAATTCTGGAGAAATGTAACTGCCGTCGAGGGCCCTTACAGGGCGAGCAATCTCAATCCGTACAACATTTATTCCAGGTTTTTATTACTGGTGCTTTCCAAGTCTACTGTCTGTGTATTTCCTCTTATAGTTTTAATTTTTCATTTAGATCTTTTTTGTTTCCTTTCCAAATTTATGTGCCTTTTAGCACGTGGTTGCTTAAATAAGTTTGGATAGTGAGACACAGAATAAACGGGCAATAGACATCATTGTACATCTAACCTACAAATGATACGGCACCGAGAGATGCCACAAACCGGGTCCCCGTGCACTTTGGGTCTACAACAGTGTGTCTTGCATGGTCATAGGTTATCTTTCTGGTTAGTGTCACAACATTATCTTTTAAAATTCCAAGGCATGTAATCAGCTATAGGACTCTTCTGAAATAATAGTATTTTATACTGCCTTCAAATGGATCTCGATGAAAAGATATCAGTGCAAGTAAGAGAGTAATAACCGATGTTGAATTTAACCTTGGCCAAGCAATCTGCCGTGCTTGTTTCTCACCTTCCTCATTGGTCATAAAACAATAAAATATCACATTAGTTATAATAGCCCCTCAAAATTTAAGAATAGCTGCCTAGGTTTTTATACTTAGGCTTGATTCTCACCATTAAAAGAAATTTTCATTCCTGTGCTCATTTCCTAGGCATAGGCTTTTCCATTATTGCATAGCTATACTATAATAGATGTCAGAGAATTCATTGTTTACTTATGTTAAAAGACCAATGACAAGGCAATTTCTTCCATGTGCATAAGCATATTTATGAGTAAAATTTTTCCACATTTAGCATCAATTCTTTACGACTTCGGTGAAGGATATGAACACTGTTAGAGCTGTTCGTATGTATTGTCAAGCATCTTTCTGAAAGGATGATGTCAACTTGCCTTGTCAAGAGTCTGAGAGAGCACGGATCTCATTTCATCAAACAGAAAGATGCTTTTATCACTCTCCTAATATACAATTCTCCCCATCGCTACCCTGGTCAGCTCCCAACATCCTGTTGTGGCACTGCGTGGTGCTTACATTTATTGTTGGGGAAGAAAACATCACATTTAGAAGCTGGACTCTTGTCTATGAAAAAAAAAAAAAACAGCACATTCATGCACAGAAACACACAGACATAATGTAAGATTTTTTTTTTTAATTAAGGTCCCAAATGACTGCCTCAATAAAGATAATATTTCTTATGAAGGTGAATTTAAAGGGAAGAATTACAGGCTCTTTTTCTTTTTTTCTTTTTTTTTAACGTGCCAAAAAAATAACAGGTAAGTAGTTATGACTTAGTCATTCTATGCGGCCCTGCCTTGGTCTTCTGACCAAAGCAACATCACCTTCTACATACACGGCCATTGTCAGCCCCTTCTCTCAAAACTAAATAAAGCAACCTTTTATTTTTATAATCTCACTGACTAAAATAACACAATGTAACAGCATCAACAATACCATGGTTTGAATATGCGCAGTCAGATAACTGATGAAAATGCAGAAAAATTCATAAGTCCCTAAAAATGTGCTCTCCAGTTACCATCCGTTGTTTCCACATGTCATTATAATGCTGCTCCTCCAACCTTGCCACATTTCTTGTACTTCATGGAGGGCAGTCACCACGGGGCACAGGAGGCACTGACCTGCTTCTTTGCGGTCTGCAAATAGATGGGAAGAGAGTATCTGGACACAAGGAAGAGCGAGTGGAAAGATTTAGCACAGAACTCATGTGTGCTGCGTCAGCAGAGCTGAAGTGTAAAGTGTGTGTGTGTGCATGTGCGCGCGCGTGCACATTTGTGTATGTGATGGAGGTGGAGGGGTATAAAGGGAAAGACAGGCAGAGAGAAGGATGGTGCAGTGCTTTAATTTCATTTGAATTGCAATGGCGGTTTAGGTCTTATCTCACAAATGGTGTTCTTGAAAAAAAATGACCTTTTTAGTGTGGAGAAAAAGTATTGTGGTGGAGAACCCTGAACATTCCCTTCCTCTCCCAATCCATTTCCCCCTTCGTCTGTTCTGGGAGACCGATCATTATGGTCTCTGGCTGACAGACAGGGTCGTCCTCTTGGCACAGCCCCTTGCTGTGACCGGGTAGCTGCTGCCTTGCTGTGATCCTTATGGCTTTGGGCCGACCCGGACATGCTGTTCATCCCTAGTTGTGTCTATTCCTTGTCAGGCCCCACCTGTTCTGTGCCAGGACCCCAACAGCAGGAAGGGGAAGAATTAGGAAGCAAATGCAAGCCTTCTACAGAGAGGTGACATGGACAACATGCTGTCGGGCGAGAGGTAGATCTGTTAGTGGTAGAACGAGAGGACTTGAAGGACCACTACTAGGAGGTAAGAATGAAAAAAAAAGAAGAAGAAAGAAAGAATGACTCCTATGCTTTTGTGCTTGTGCTTTGTGATGGATCATGGAATCTTATAAAGCAACAGAGAAATGCAAGGATGGGCGTGTGGCGTGAAGGAGGACAATATCAAGAGTTCCCTTTAGACAGACTGAGTTGATTGATTAGGAAGAGTTACCCCAGGGAGGATAAAAGCGTGGACGTCATACACATAGATGTGTGGTTTAACGTCACAAACTGGGTAAGGGGCAACCTAGGAAGAACACAGGGATTTAAACAAAAAATATGCTGGACACAGTTTCCATCTCCCAAAGTGGAAAACTGGGACACTGAGAATTAGGGTAGAGAAGGAGGCATCAGGAAAGATGACCGGGAAATGCAGAATGCACCGTGTGTGTGGTCCAGGAAGAGTCAGAATACAGCGTACCAAAGGCAGGAAAGAGTGAGAGCGATTTCCCTGAGAGCAGTTTTGGTTTCAGTGTGGAGTTGAAGCGGAAGATAAACTAGCCAGGTTTTCATGAGAATCAAGTCTAGCTCACTGGAGATCTACTCCCAGCACAAAGGCAGAACATTCGTTAGTAATAAAACGTTTCTTTGTCTTTATTTTTGACAACCGAAGATACATTTTTCTCAGGACTATTTTGATAGACCTCTACTCACTGGCAGGATTCAGGTAACCAGTGCCTCTCTCATGTCTCTGTAAATTTATTTATAATTGTCTATTCCGACTCCATATTAATTTAACTGTAAAACAAATCATGCTTCCTAACAAAGTAAGAGTGAAACGAAGTAGCTGTTTAAGACAGCATAATCATTATATAAAAAATTCTATTCACAATTTCTTGAGTATAACCAAAGATGTTTTAATTGATCAACTTTAAAAGTGACTTCCAGATTTTAATTTATAAAGTAAAAGATGCTACTTATATGGTTTTTATTGATAGATTTTATGAAGTCTTCTAATAAGAAAAAATATATGTCCTATATAAGGAAAATGTAACGGTTATTTTGGAGAAAATGGCACATTTATTCTTCAAGAACAATTTTTATGCTTATTAAATTCATGAAATTATTAAGAATATTTTTCTACTCTTAATATTGTCCTTGTTTATTC